>JABEEO010000441.1:0-74537 GCA_013364945.1 Fusarium tupiense | reverse complement strand
GTTTTCCCTTATAATCTTAACTGCCTTATCTTCTAGTAATCTATTCCTCTTCTTATATATATTAGCCTTATAAGGATACTTTTTAGGTAATATATATATATAGGCATTAAAGCTAAAGTAAATAAGATCTATAAGGACTATATCTTTTATACTATATGCTTTAATAGCCTTATAGAGGCCTATAAAGCCTTTATTTATATTAAGGTCTTAGTATATATTTTAGTTAAGGTAATAAAAGTTAATAAGTATAAGGAATATTATATTCCTATAAGCTATCTGCAGCTAAGTCCTAATTAGCAAGGTAATAATAGAAGTTATCTAGAGAGTATTATCTTAAGTTAGTAAACTTGCTTATATTAGGTATCTTACCTTATATATACTTTATATACTTTAAGCCTAATTATCCTTATAGAGAAGTAATAGCTACTTATTTATATACCTCTAGAGTTAGTTATTAAAATACTAACTTTTTAGCTAAAAGTAAGATCTTAAGTAACAGTAAGGGTAATAAGTATTTTGCCTATATGTATTTATTAGTATTCTTTACCTTTATATGCGGGTGGCTAAAGCCTCTTTTAACTACTAATAACCTTATTACAGAAAATTCTAAAAGAATTATCCAAGATAAAATTCAGACCCTTGTTGAAAGTATCGACAACAGCATCTACGAATAGCGTTCCGAAAGAATTGTTCAAGATAAAATTCAGGCGCTTGTTGAAAGTATCGACGACAGCATCTACGAATAGCGCTCAGATGATAGCACGAACCAAACCATCGACACTGAAGAAGTCATAGACCAAACCATCGGCACCGAAGAAGTCATATCATTGACGTTTCCTTATAATTGGGATTACTTAGGTTACACATAAAGTATACAGCTCATAACATCTTAGGTAAACTTAGTATAGTTTAGTATACCTAAACTTAGAGGACCTTTTGACGCCGCGCGCGATGGCCATGTCCCTTAATGGATAAGCATGCCCTTTATCAGGACGATGATCCGGCTTTCAGTTAACGGATTAACTCCGTCTTGTCCCGTTTACTGGTATGAGCTACCACTGGTCATTGGACTTAATGGACACCTGTCGTTCATCGATAAGCATGCCCGTTATCAGGACGATGATCCGGCTTTCAGTTAACGGATTGACTCCGTCTTATCCCGTTTACTGGTATGAGCTACCACTGGTCATTAGACTCGATAAATACCTGTCGTTCATCGATAACCATGCCCTTTATTAAGACAATGATCCGGCTTTCAGTTAGCGGATTGACTCCGTCTTGTCCCGTTTGCTGATATGAGCCCCCACTGGTCATTGGCGTCGATAAGCCCCTCCGCCCCCTTGGCTTGTCCCTCTACCACACGCACCGCGTTACACTTAGAAAGTCCCAAAACAAATGCTCCTAGCAGCGACGATCAATTGAAAGCCCCCAAAAGAGCCTACACTTTTGCCTTTGGTAAGCTTACGCTCTCTCCAAACACTCCGTAGCCCGGTCAGTTGCTCAGTATCCGTCACCAAGTTTACTATCCAAATATAATATCAAAAAGAATACTCAACCGCATTAACACAGAAGGTAGAAAGCTAAGAAGATGCAACCGAAAATAACCATATTCGTGAATTTATACCACCACCCAGGTGCCCAAGCTAGCTCTCCATGTAGATTTGTTCTAGTGTATTCTAGTGTATTCTAGTGTATTTTAGTGTATTTTAGTGTGTTTTAGTGTAGTTTAGTATAGTTTAGTGTAGTTTAGTGTAGTTTAGACAATTGATTAACTGTCGCCCCCAGCGCACGTAGGTAAAGAACACCAATAACGGCCTACGGGCAGTGTTCTCATTGCACTCTCTGTTGCATTGACAAATCTTTCGGAGGTGCTTGCAGGTATGACATGACATTCTTTCGGATCCGCCTCTGGTTGGAGATAATTGTCCGTCTTGCGTTGAACAATTCAGGTTGTAGTTATTTTCTTTTCTGAGTGTAACTTTACCATGACATTAAATGCTTATTCCATTGCTCTAGTCTAATGCAACAAATCAGAGATTTTCCAGCGCGAGACATTTACTTCTAACCAAGCCAAGTCCATCCTTTGTATAGCCGATACTATTTTGTCTCCAGATCCAAGTCTCTTTCTCATTGCCTCAATGGCTCTTAGTAGTTGCGGCATCGAGAACTTTCAGAATTCTACTGAGCGGGTTGATATTTATAATATTGAGCAATCCGAGATAACAGAAAAAGTCAGTTCACTAAAGCTGCTCGTTCAAATTGTAGCCATCTCCACTTACTCGAAATTCCTTGACAAACATCGAAGCGATCCAGCTCCACACACAGGGCTACAATCGACTTGAAATAATTGATACCAGGGTTAAGAGACTAATAGACCCATCGAACTTGAACAAGGATGGTGCCGAAGTTAATGTGGCCCGAGATCTCATGGACTGTCGATGGAAGAAGGGCAGCCACTGGAGAACAGGTAATCTATAGAGTGGGGTGATTTTATTTATCCGACACCGTAAATCGAGATTTTAAACTAAGTAGCTTGGCACAATAGGCCACAGTTACAGCATCGCACCGCCCAAGCTCTCCACGTTACCATTTGCTAAACGATAGTTGTGGGGGGAAGGTTGCGGCAAAACTTTTTCAGATGAAAGACGCTCGCCTTGGGGTTCCTACCCCGTATTTGCTGCCATTTTGCCTCTTCGGGGGAAAACCGCTGAGCCATATTGTTGGTTCTGATAGTAGGGCTATGGTTAGCACAAATCTTCTCACCAGCAGTAGATCAACTCACCGTCGTTTTCGGAATGTCCAGTCCCAACCATCGCGGTAGATCCTGACAGCGGAGTCGAGGACTACGCGGTTATACTTGCCCCATTCCTCAGCTAGTGTGACGTCTGGATCATTGGGGCTTTTGTGGACCGCGTACCATTGATCAAACTGATCCAGCCGGTCGTATATACCCTTATAACTATCACACCACATGCCCCAGATGGTATCATTGTTCATGTACGAGAAAGTAAGGCCTGCGAGGAAGAACTTAGTGAGTAACAAGTGCTGCTTTCAAAGCCGGAATATTTCTCACCTATTTCCTTGACTGTCGCCCACTGCTCGTCGGTGCTCATGTATGGGTAAAGGCTTGTCTTGTAAGATTTGGCCAGGGAGAAGACCTAGGATTGTTAGTGCTATACTTCGAGTCCTAGAACAAAGAGGCGCCTACATTCTCCTTCTTGCGATTCAATCTCTCTTGCAAGATTGCAAGGCGATCCTGGTGGTAGTCGTTGCCCAGCTCCGTCCAGAGCGTGCCGAATAAGGCGAAAGCCTGCCGCGGGTTTGAGGGGTTGACCCATGGAAAATTGGCGGGGTCAATAGACATAATATAGTCCGCGATCCATGTACAGTCAACCTTGCCCCTTGTCCTTCCTGGGGATGGCCTTTGCCTTCTAATCTTGCCTTTAGTAAGCCACTCAGTAAAGAATTGACCCAGATTCTGGCCTTCGTAAACATGCTCCGCTTAAGAAGGCACCACATGTTAGTAGTTGCGTTTATGTAATGGGATTCAGCGATCAACTTACTCTGATACGCTGAGGGAATCAAGCCGCGGGTGGGGTGATGTGTCTTGTCGCGTGTAGCATTACGCCCTATACTCCAGTCTGCACAGTCGGCCGTACTATTTCCCCAGTAGCTGGAAATAGGGTCATAAACACCACCCATGGCCCCGTCCCATACTTTTTTCACGTCCTTGGGGAACTGCGGGTACTTGAATACTGCCGAAGACGATCTGGGGTTGGGGATATGGTACACTTCCTTACAGACTTTGACATCCTTCCAGGCAACATTGATGTAAGGGGCACGAGAGTGTAAATCGTTCTGGGGATCATGAACCCCCCTTCACCTTGGTGCTCAGTAACGTCGTTGCCACTGATTCGGTTCCTTTTCACGTGAGAACCAGGCCATGGCTCTTCACTCCAATCGTCCTCACTGGTGCACTCTTCACACCATTCGATATCGCTACGAGGTCCCCAGTTGCATTGCATGCAAACACAGCCGCAGCATGGGTCAGTCCCATTCGCACCAAGACAATAACCACATCGTCCGCCATCGCAGCTAATATCACCTAGCATTTGATTGTTGGTGCTTTGGCTTGTAAAGAGATAGGCGATAACGCTGCCAAATATGTCGATAGGTCTGAGATCCGCGGAACCAAAGACGTCTTTGGGATTGTCTAAGCCTCTCTTATTGAGATTGTTAGTCGATATGACCGAAGACTGGTTTCCAGGTGTAGGATATTCCAAGCTTGTTCGCTTTGCCATTGGCGAGTAGTTGCAGGCTTCGTGAGAAGGAACGTACTAGATATGTCAGTTAACATGAGATGCCAATCTCCGCCGAATGTGACTTACGTGGTCATGGAAAAGTGTAGCCGCCCCACGCTTGTTTCCCCATTTGAGAAAGTCTCTTGTTTATTCGTCAGTGCGGTTCTCCGAAAGTCACTTTCAGTATCGGCCTATACTTACTTGCCAAGAACCTCTTGTTTAAGTAGACTCCTAAATTTTGTTAGTTCACACTATATAGCCCGTGTGATCAGGAGCATACTTACGAGGCCGAAGAATGAGGGCAGTTTCTGTGGTTCTTGGCTGGTGGGATCTTCCAACTAGAATATGTTTCGCTGTTAACAACTAACTATAAGAGGTGTAAGTTAGCACCTAGATAGTATGGAGCGAGAATAATCAACCGGAAACTCACAATCGATTCCTGGGGCTGGAGAACTGGCTGTTGTCCCTGTACTAGGGGGTATACTTCAAAGGCCACGACGAGACCAAAACCGAGGTCATGTCCGATTTCGATGGTGCTGCCTTTCTCGCCTCCGTCTCCATAAAGGTAGTTACCGGCGGACACCTGCACCTCGGTTAACCTATGCTGTTTTCTGAAGTGTTCCATCTCATCTGGCAATAGGGGTTCAGGAAACGATGCTGGAAAGTGGCCCAGGTCAGTCTTGACTCGTGTAACCAAATGTCCGTTCAAGATCGCCGGGTCGCCAAATACGGTGGATGGGGACTCGTTCATGCGAGATGTGGATAACCAAGTTTGCCGAGAGGTGAAGGGAGTGAGAGCCATGAAGCCCCAGAAAGACCCTGCACTGATCCTTTGTGGATGAAACATCGTGTACGATTTCTCGCTCCTGGCAGGGTTGCCCTTTCCGGCCATGCCGATATCGAGACGACCCATTCCCCCAACCCCAAAAGTCAGATCCGTCTCGCCGGTGACTCCAATCCAGCCAGTTGCTTCCTTGACATCAACTCTCGCAGTGCCCCGGTCCCCGGTTGCCTACAGTCCCATATTAGCAAGATCGTGAGAGAAATAGAAACATCATATGAAATACTCACAATCACTGTAAGAGCATATGATATTTTGGCATCGACGTTGCCCTGGATGAAAGCTGCGATACCTTCACCATACGCTTTGCCCCCTATGTGACAGTGCTCGGCAGCTTGCCAAAAAACCGGCGTACTTAGGTTACTCTTGACAGTTATTGGCGATTGACTAGAATCGTGTCGGAACCTGTCTCCGGTCCGTAAACCCTTCTTCCAATCTTTGTAGAGACGTGAAAAATATCCAGGCTCGACATCACGCTTCTCAACACTGGGAGAGTCGACCAGACTGTCCCAGTATCCTTTGACGTTTGTCATATCAATTCGTATGGCTACCTTCGCGTCGTCCCGCCCCTTGTGTTTGTTGAAGTCAAAGGAGAACTCGTAAATTGGGGACGTGGGGGTATGTTGCTTGGCCAGGTGTTCTGGCATAGTCTGGTCTTCAGCTAGCTCTAGTGAGATAGCTCGAGCAAACGAATTTGTTGCACACTCCTCTGGCATCTCTACCAAAGTGCCTTCAACTCCACGCTCCCTCACCCTGAAGCATCCATCGACATCCTCACTTGTGCAGACGACTCTAGCTTTCTGGGTTTGGTTGACGGGTTGGTCTAATACGTTAGCGGGGCAGTCAAGAAAAACGAAAGGATCAGGCTGGCCATCTCTCTTCTGGAGTTGGGCAAGCCCATGAGACTCCCCAACAGCGAGAAGATAGCCGGACCCCGAGCTAGCAGTATCTACTGCACCAGGCTTGGAGCCGGCTCCCAAGGTAATGAGGCCATACTGTAGATCAGAAGAATTTGAGGGAATGTGTCCCTCGGGGAAAAGGCTGATGAGATTGACGAGACCCAAATCGTGGATGTTTGAACGATGTCTGGGTGTATCGCCTTGACTAGAAGTGCTGGACGCTTCATGAGAAGCAAGCGCTTCTGGGACATGGATCCCTTCTGGCATGTACCTCGTGGAAGGTCCTGGCACATCTTCATCGCCAACCTCTAGATCCGTTTGATTGAGGTGTGCGTGATGGGTGGGATAGGTTGCAGTGACATAGGGTGTGAGAAGAGAGGGAATAAGTAGTGCACACGTAAAGAGTGACACCACTGTCTGCTTGTGGTAACCCATGGTGAGAGGCTACCAGAGGGGTAGAGTAGATGTTGTCAAAGAGATAAAGATGATATAAGAAGAAATGTTCTAGATTTGATCAAAAATCTGTAAAGTTTGGATTGCTTGTTACTGTAATACAACCACAAAAAAGCACAAGTCTTCTCGAGGTAGACTCTGCCTTTTATACCTGTTGGATACTGGTCGTAGAAAATTAAGACTTTTCAGACAAAAGCTAGACCTTAGGAATTAACGAGCGCAATGAACATCTTACGTATATGTCTTGATATGTTTTCTTTAAATTGAACCTTGATGCAGAGGACAACCAATCTGTCGCCCACGTATGTTAGCTTTTGTTCTTTTACTTTGACTATTGGAGCTTAAACCTCCTGAAATCTCAACCTTGTCAAGGCCATGCGCGTATCGCTTTCACTGATGCCTAAAGCCTATGACGCCTCAACAAGACATATCAATCTAATACACTAAAAAAAAACCATTTAACTTTTACTTTCAAGAGCTAATAACTATATAACCTTAATAAAGACAAGTCTTCCAATTAAAACCAGAACAATATACTTTTATGATAACTTAATTAGTGTCCTGATTACATAGCTAATAACAGAGTCGCACGTGGCATAGATAAACACAGTCACAATCACCTTAAGTTCCCTCGAACAGGGCATGCGTATTTGCTTTCCAAAGGTTGAAGTTTGGAGGGGCTCTTTAGTGTGCTAGTTCAATATGTTTTCACGACTCGTTTTTAGCTTTTAATTGTTCATCGAGGATAATCAGTATGTTTTCCCATCTTTTCTTCTTGCCTTTGGGTGCAACTGAAGCCTCTTGAAACCTCAACAATGAAGGAGCTATGTGTATATTGCCTTCCAAAAGCTGAAATTAATTAAGAGTCTAGTGTACGGGCTTGATACTTTTGTTAAGACTTTTCAAGCTTTTTACTATCAATCGTGGACAATGACTAAGTTGCCCATTTCTGTTGAAATTTGTTCTTTA
Organism: Fusarium tupiense; assembly: GCA_013364945.1. Lineage (NCBI taxonomy): Eukaryota > Fungi > Ascomycota > Sordariomycetes > Hypocreales > Nectriaceae > Fusarium > Fusarium tupiense. Next base: position 67,074 of record JABEEO010000441.1, on the reverse strand, counting down.
CCTTTGCGTGTTGGAGCTAAAACCTCCTTTAAACTCTGAAAATTATCACAGTTCGCCAATGAAGCATTAACGGATTCCGACATAAAGAGTGCATAAGAACGTATGGTTCAGGACTCTGCGGAATTCGTCCAATGTTTTGCGACAGTCATCAAAAGTTTATTTTGGCAAAACACAGCGTCCATACACATGTCCAGATAAAGAGATCGTCCTGTACCTGATTCGTTGTTGAGACTTGTGGCTGAGAGCTTAAATCAGCGGACGAAACTTAGGAAGGCCCTGACATCCACGTGATGAGTCAGCGCCATGTATAAAACATGAAGGAACCCCCAAAGTAGGTTCTGTTGCTTTTTCTCCCACTCAAACTTTTTGTGACATGGTAAAATCATTTCACGGGACAAAAGAATACCACCCTCTACAAAATTCCCCCCTTCCCCCCTTGGGCCTCTTCGGCTATCTATCATTTAAATCTTCGAAGACTTTCAATTGTAACCATGGGCTTGTCCGACGATGCAAGTCCCTCGCCTGCACTCCAAGCACTGCCAAATGAACTGCTTGGCTCTATCTGCTCTCTACTTTGCAACCGCGACGTCAAGAGCTTACGTCTTACTTGTAGAGCCTTAAGAGATAAGTCGTATTTGCGATTTGACCGCATTTTTATCTCTGCTAATCCACGCAATGTCGATGTCTTGCTCGCAGTCGCCAACCATGACATTTTTCGTCATCGCGTGAAAGAGATTGTATGGGATGACACCTTGTTGAGGGAAATTCCCATTACAGACGGCCATGACTCATGTGGCTATAGCGATGATGAGAGTGATTCTGATGTCTCTGACGAGGATGAGGGTGATTCTGATGTCTCTGACGAGGATGAGAGTGATTCTGATCCCTGCCCTGAGAATGAGGACAAGGAGCAGATCCCGAGGGCTTTTGTTCGTCTTTGCAAGGACAGCATCTTTCTCACCGAGGGCAGATTGGTGGACAGGGATAAGTACCAGAGCGACAACGAAGCGTACATTGGCACTCTGAGCGAAGTGCAGAATCAGCATGACAACCCGATGTCCACTCGAGACTCACTGGCGTATTATACAGAACTCTTGTGTCAGCAAAAGGAGGTGTTGTCATCGAGCGCAGATGAAGAGGCTTTTCGTTATGCCTTTCAACGTTTCCCGCAGCTCACCAAGGTCACCATTACACCGGCTGCACACGGATTTCTTTTCATGCCACTCTATCAAACACCAATGATCCGAGCATTTCCATCTGGGTTTGTATACCCAATTCCACGCGCTTGGCCACGTGACGACATTCTCCGAGGAACTCCTGAGGGTTGCCCAGAAGGCTGGGGGAATGACGACGAGAGGAAACAATGGCGCGGATTCTGCATGGTTTCAAAGGCTTTGGACGATTATGCAGACAAGCTCAAAATCGCTCAGCTTGTGGTGGATGGCCACAAACTCCCAACCGGGATTGACTACACTCTCTTCGATAAGCCAAATACAGAGTATGATAGTCTATGCAAGATTGTGGCCCGGCCGGGATTCAGACGTCTTGTTCTCTCGCTAACGACTGGGTACCGCGTGAACTTTCCTGGTTCCGAAGATTTGGGTATCTATAAGAACGGCAGAATATCCAATCTCCTAGCAAAAGCAACCGACCTGGAGGAAGTCACATTGCAGATCAATGATGAAGTGAGTTCTTGGTGTTGTGACATGGAAGACTTTATATCACTCTATGATCTCTTTCCTGTCGACATTTTTTCCACTGGAAAACTAAGACACTTTGGGCTTTCCGGGTTCTCAGTCAAGCAGGATGATCTTATCTCTTTTCTCGGCAGGCTCCCATCAACACTAAAATCTGTCGAACTCAGCTTTCTCGCCTTAGTCAGGGGTCACGGAACCCACGCTACCATGCTGGCTGAAATTCGAGACAAATTAGACTGGAGGCATCGACCTGTCAGTCAAAGGGTTAAGGTCAGCATTTCCATGATGCTCAATGTACGCTGCGAAGGTCGCTATGTATGCCTTGACAGAGAGGTCCAGGAATACATTTATGGCGATGGCCCAATGCCCTTTATCGCTAGCGAGAGGTGGGAAGTGGCGTACTTTACATGGGGCACAGGCATCTTCTATGATGAGTTTGATCCTGGCTTTGCGGTACCTTATGAGAATAACAAAGTGCGCTGCGAGAGACAGCTCCTTTCTGGCAGTACTTCAGTTTAATAAAAGTCAATCTGTCTTTGCCTTTTACAATCCATATAAACTGTGCTTGTAGTTCCTTGAGGCCAAGTATGATGTCCAAAGTCTGTATCTTGGTCCGTGATTTTAGGAGCCAGTCAGGAGCATAGATCGCCAAGGACGATTTTTCAAATCTCGAATATTTTCATGTCCCGTCTGGATCTTTTTGGGTATTCTTTAGCTTTGTGCGCTGGGGCTGTTGCCTCTCTCAAAACTCTCATTACAAGATATTTTTATAGTTCTTGGTACTCCGTACTCCGTATTCTCCCCCGCACTTCGGGAGCCCACATCCCCACACTCACTAATCCCGTAGCCTAATTAGTGGGGGGGCTACGAAACTCAAAAAGATCCTCTCCTCCAGATCCCGATTTTGTCCTTGGTTCAATTCTCTATCCAGAACCAGCAGCTTAAATGTCCCACCAGAGCGATAAACACGTCTGCGTCGTAAGCAGCAAATCTTACGAAAGACCTGACCACCTTCGACGACATGTCCAAGCTCACCAAAATCACCGCCAATTTCGCTGTCGCCTCTGTCCAAAGGGATTCAATCGCGCTGATCTACTTCAACGGCATGAGTCAGCTCGCGCTCGAGCCCGGGACAAACCTCATGGCCAAAGGCGAATAGATCGTGCTTCGCAAGCCTGCAAGGCTTGTGTACGAGCGAAAGCCAAGTGCAGTGACTTGAAGCCTTGTGCACGGTGTCAAGCGAAGGGAATAGAATGTTTTGATCCCAGTTTTGGCTCGACCTACTTCAATACAAAGTCTCAAGAGAGACAGGCCAGTTCATCAGAAGCGAGTCAAGAGTCTGGAACTTTGGATCGAGAAGAAGCAATGACGGGGAATGAAAACCGGGATGAGACTGAGAATGATACAAGTATCGAGTCGCAGTGCGCTGATGTTGGAGAGATCTGCCAACTGCCATCCATTTTTGAGGACGTGGACTTTTCATGGTTCGATTCTGGACTTTTAGATCTTACTGTGGGCGCACCCGGCGACATGACCTACTCTGATGCTGCAGTAGCTGCTCATGACCAACAGTCGAGAATGAAGATTCAACGTTATCCAACAATCATTCTCTTGGTCCATCATTTAGCGCCCGGTCAGAAGCTTTCCAACGTTGTGCCTGGACGTCATGGAATCCCTCTAGGTTTCAGCACTCCTTTCATGGTCAGGACGTCATCAACTTAGGCGCAGGAAGTAATAGAGAAAGAACTACTCTCTTGATGAAAGCCTCGACTGGACGAATGATCGGTAGCACGCTGGACGATACGTGCAGAGATCACCTGTTGGTGTTGGTGACCGCTATGAAGATATCTCACTTTTCCATCCACTCGTTTCCACCTGCCGAGTTACTGAACGACCTTGTGCGATTCTTCTTCATCCAAGAGAGCGCGTCTTTAGTATCGAGCATCCATCCAGGCACATTCTCCTGTTATCATGCGCGACCGGAATTACTTCTTGGAATCATAGCCGCTGGTGCAGTCATCGTGCCTGAGCGTCGGATCCAGGTGACAGGGCTCGTCATGCATGAGATCCTTCGCAGAGCAATGGCACAGCTATACGAGAGCGATAATAGCACCACAAGAGATCTACAGGCCCTGCAGGCGTACTTGAGGGCCTTGGAGGTCGGAGCCTGGAGCGGCCTCAAGCGGAAGACTGAGATTGCGTGAAGCCTTATGTAGCCGGGATATACTATGCTGTTCCAGGCCGGGGCCTTCTCGTCACCGCCCGATCAAGAGTTTGCGGGGGGTCTCGAAATTGAGTCTGGAGAGCTTGATGCTGTGTGGAAGGCCTGGTCCATGAGGGAGTCACTAAAGCGCCTGGCAATTCGCGCTTTCATCCATGACTCTCAGGTATCTATGGCTTATTTCCAGGCACCGGCGATTAGCGATGCTGAATTGAACATGTCGGTTCCATACCCATCCAGCGTATGTTTTGCAGAGGATTCGAAAGATTAGAGACAGGAGTTCTTGTGCTGTACTAGTGGACCGAGGCGGCTGCTACTCACCGAGGTTTTAGCTGATGTCACAGTCCTCGACACATGCCGTGGACAGACCAATCTACAGCTCTGTTGCTTTGCTGCTATCCAAGCGCTTGCAAATCAGGTATGGGATCTTCAACAACAATTCACACTCATCTTCTCGGCAGCCCAGGCTAAAAGACGTCGGATGTATGAGTCGACAAAGATGGAGAGAGGAGTAGGGTTTCCCTCAACCTTTGCAGCTTCGACATAATGGGCCAGGTCCTTATCTAAACCTGCACGCCCGAAGCTTCTTCTCAAGAGTCTAGTCGCATTGATAGAGAGGTTTATTGCGGCACCCAGCTCCTCGTTGGATTATGAAGGCTTAATGATCAAAACGTCGTCTTCTCTGAGCAAAGGCGGTGCGATCGTGAGCTCCTGCCAGAGAGGCTGTAACCTTCTCCAAAATAACGCAATCAATAATGTGAGCATTAGAATATTCAAATATAGACAGGTCCGTTATCTCCAGCTACCCCACCTATCCGAGTCATGTTGGGGGGGGCTCCACCTCCCCTCTGGCGGTCCGGAAGTGACGGGAGGTATCAATGTCTAACGTAGTTCCCGGAGCAAACTAGGGAATGACAGACTAATCCAGATGACGATGTCAAGTTTTATAGAGCACTGATAACTAATGTCAATCTCATTTTAAAAGTTGACCTCCCTGGCAACACAAATCGGCAGACTTATAGATCATCATCAACCATGGATTATTCCACCATTGCAAAACTTGACTTCCGCGTCTATGTCCATGTCGCTTTGATCAGCACGAACAATATGGGCTGCCAGGAACTGTGAATGTAGCTTCCTTTGGGACGCTTTGCTGTTCACGATAAGCCAAAGATCTTTAAAGTTGTAAAGGATTCTTAAACTATATAGATATCAGAAGATGTAGTAAGCTTGTTATGCTAAAAGCCAGTATCGCGAGGAACGCTCTAGAGCTCTGCTAGAATCTTTGTGGCTCCATTACACTGAAGACGTATTCTAATTAAATTACACAGCTTGCTAAGACTATTTCTTACAAATATACTTGCTCTCAGCTCCCGTCTTATCCGATACGTTGAGTATAAGTGGGTATTGGTTTTACTTGGACATGTCCAGCTTTCGCCATAACTAAGAGAACTTTCGTGATAATCTACCCTGGTTTTCTACCCACTCCTCCCACGTTCCACCCACATCCCGCCGAATTATGCCATAGTTCTTCAAGATTTCGATATAACTTTAAGCGGAGAGTGGAAATTGCGTCAAGTAAGAGTGCCATATTTCGCCGCTATGGAGAGGGGAGCACGGCAGGATATAGAACTGGTTTGCGGTATATAAATGAATCTTAACCTCATGATCTTGGTTCTAGTGGAGGATGCCGGTCATTTTACTACAAACCTGAAGTCTTTGGCCTAGCCACATGTCTATCTGAACATAATTGTAAGTCGACATATCCACACATTATGGTTTCCTGGCGACAGCCATTCAGCGACCGCTCCAACGCTGCTGTTGCGACTGCCAATAACGAAGGCGAATTTTCCGACGGAAGCTTGAAGTACGTTGGAGAAGTGGGCGTAAATAGCAATGCTATCACGTATCAGGAGGCTTCCGGAGCTCCTGTCGAACATGAATCTCCCTTAGGTTACGACGTCGGGCCCTTTACCATCGTCTTGATCAATGTTACCATGATGATCGGCACTGGCATATACTCTACGCGTAAGTTATGATGGAGTGATAGTACGCTATTTGAAACGTATTGCTTACACTCATCAGCTTCTGCCATCATAGCAGGTACCGGTTCGGTTGGTCTCGCCTTTATTTATTGGACTTTGGGTTACTTGGTAAGCAATATGTTACCATCCACATCAGTTCAAGATCCTCGCTGACATCACCCTAATCAGCTTTGCATTGCATCTGGTGCGGTCTACCTAGAGTTCACAGCGTATTTCCCAAGTCGATCAGGATCCGAAGTTGTTTTCCTCGAGCAGGCCTTTCCTCGCCCCACCTGGTTTTTCCCAACCACCTTCGCGGTGCAGAATGTCATCCTGTCGTTTGCCAGCAGTAATGCCGTTGGTAAGTACTCTTGGATTTCCATTGAGTTGCCATTGCTGATTGTCGATTGAAAAAGTCATGGCAACTTATCTCTTCAAGTGCTCTGACAAAATCCCCACTAACTGGGAAACCAAGGGGTTGGCCTTGGCTTCATACACTATCTGCTGCTTATGTAAATAGACCTCCTCTCCCGTATCAACGCCCCTACTCACATACCCCAGGTTTGACGTTTAGTACTAGATATGCCTATTGGTTCCAGAACGCTATTGGTGTAGTCAAAGTCTTGACCCTCCTCTTTATTATCATCACCGGCTTCGTGGTCCTAGGCGGACATACTTCAATTGAAGATCCTAAACAAAATTTTCGAGACGCGTTCGATGGCACAGGAGCAGCTACAGCATACGGTCTTACTAACGCACTCTATCGAATTATCTTCTCATATGGCGGTTACAATAATGCTTTTAATATGGCAAACGAAGTCAAGGTACGTCGGGAACATCAACGCCGATAAAGGTGGCTCGATCTAATGATTAGTCCAGAACCCTGTTCGATCCCTCAAGTATTACTCATTCGCTGCCCTGACAATTGTATATGTTCTATACATGTTCGCAAATGTCGCCTGGCTATCTGCAGGTATAGTAATGCCTTTGAACATATTCAATATTCGACTAACAGTCGCAGTTCCCAAGGAAGAGCTTGAAAGCTCAGGTCTGACCGCAGCGAGCCTGTTTTTCACCAAGGTGCTTGGAGACAGCAAAGTGGTGCGAGGTCTCAACTTCCTCATTGCCTTAAGCGCGTTCGGAAACCTCATGGCCGGTCTTGTTGGAGTATCGAGGCGCCTTCGAGAGTGCGGAAGGTTCGCAGCTCTGAAATGAACTTTACAACGACCAGCAGAGCTAACACGTCCACAGACAAGGTGTCCTCCCATTCACTCCTTATTGGGTCTCCACCAAGCCATTTGGGACGCCTCTCGGGCCTTATTTCACTACCTGGGCTATCACGGCCCTCATGATCCTGGCTATCCCTGCTGGTGATGCCTTTAACTTTGGTATGTGACACCGACTTGTCTTGATCCTGGAAGCAGCTAATCCATGGTAGTGAGCGACCTAGCTGTTCTCCCTAGTGCATTTTTCAATCTCGCGATGGCTATCGGGCTCTATGTCGTGCGATGGCGCCGTAGCCGTGCAGGCCTTCCTCCTCCCGAGTTCAAGGCCTGGCATGTTCTCATCATCTTCAATATCCTAGTCCAAGCCTTCTTGGTTATTATGCCTTGGTATCCTCCCGAGGGTGGAATGTACGCCGGCGATGTCAGTTTCTGGTATGCTACATATGTTGTTACGGGTATTGGAATGTGAGTCCTGGTCCTTTCGTGGAAAATGTGGCTTATATTGACTGATGCTTTCTTCAGTCTTATTCTATGCGGTGTATACTACTATATCTGGGCATACATACTGCCTAAGTGGAAGGGCTATAGGCTGCGATCGGAAGCTATTGTCCTCGACGATGGTGCTCAAAGTCACAAGATTAGGAAGATCCCACTCAGCGAGTTGGAAGAATGGGAAGCAACACATGATGCCTCTGGTCACCTTTATCAACCTACTGTCGTACAGTCTCTGTCGCCCGAGAAAGGGTCTCTGGGATCCATCACAGCGACATAAAGGACAAGAAGGGTTATGGCTAACACACTTGACCTACAGATGCATTGGTAGAGGCCTTGCATGGATGCATATTATGAAGTGCATAGCAAGGAGTTTGCAAGAGTTTGACGGGTTTGAATTGGCGGAGGGGATGACGGACTACGACATGGACTTGATCGAGCGAGGAGCACTTGCTAAACCCAGATCAACAAAGATGTGGGCAAATGTTCATGCAAAGGATATTTAGCATGGCCTGTAGCATGATACAATTTTACTACCCAAGTATGTATCGAATTGTCTGGAAGATGTCAGTGGCGAGAGTCCCTGGCACGGTGGGCATGATAGGCGGATGAAAGAATAAGACATTTTCATGGCCTATTTGAGAACTCTTCATTATACTAAAACTCCTCCAACTTGACCAACACTGTCTTCGTCTCCAAGAAGTTATTCAGACTAACCGTAGTTCCCTCCCTACCAACACCACTCGTCTTGTACCCACCAAACGGCATGTCCTTGGCCTGCGTTGGACTAGTACAGTTCACACCAACAGTTCCCGCCTCCAACCTCTTCGCGACACGCATTGCTCTGTCAATATTCTTACTATACACAGCAGCGTACAAGCCAAACTCGGTATCATTGGCTTTGCTTATTGCTTCAGCTTCAGTCTTGAAAGTGTTGATATTCACGACTGGACCGAAGATTTCCTCCTTCATGATTCGCGCATCTTCTTGTGTCTCGACGAAGATTGTTGGGTGGATTAGATATCCATCTGGAGTTGCTTCGTGATCCATGCCCAGGATACGCTTTCCAGATGATTTGCCCATTTCGATGTATGATCGCACATTGTTGTATTGAATTTCGTCTGCTTGAGGTCCATGGTTGACCTTTTCATCAGTCGGGTCTCCAGCTGCAATGACCTGAAACTTCGTCTTGAACGACTCAATAAAAGTCTCTGCGATGCTCTCATGGACATAGATCCTTGAGTTCGCCATACACACTTGCCCGCTATTCCATTGGATGGAGTACGCCGTCTCAGCAGCTGCTTTTTCGAGATCAGCATCATCAAAGATAATAGCTGGAGACTTTCCTCCAAGCTCGAGGATGACGTTCTTTAGGTTGGACTTGGCAGCAGCGGCTTGGATGAGTCGACCTGTTGGACCTGATCCAGTGAAGCTGAGGACTCGAACGTCCATGTGGCTGGAAAGAATGGCACCTGATGTTTTTCCGTGGCCTGAGATGATATTAAAGACGCCTGGTGGGAAACCAGCCTTTTGGACCAATTGTGCGACTTTGGCAGACTGGTAGTTATTAGCATAAAAGATCCGTAACAAAAGATGACCTACTCACAGTCAACGGTGCCTTTTCACTACTCTTCAAAACCACCGTATTTCCCGCCATTAGTGCAGGAGCTGCCTTGAGAGCAAGGAACAGAACCGGCACATTCCACGGAATAATCGCCGCAGCTACTCCATAAGGCTGTCGAAGAGTAAAGTTCAAATGACCAGGCATGTTCAGACTACTCGTACCAAGCACCACCGCTCCAGCTTCAGCATAGTAATTGAACGTGTCAGCAGCGGCAAAGGCATCAAAGTATCCCTTGACAGGCCTTCCCATAGAAATTGCTTCAAGATATGCTAGCTCATGGTGTGACTCGAGGATGAGTGAGGCAAGCTTTTTGAAGTACTGGCCTCGGTCTTTGGGAGAGAGTTCGGACCATGCTGGGAATGCGGCTTTTGCTGCGGCGACGGCGGCGTTGGTATCGCTTTCACTTGCTTCGTGGACTATGAATCTGTCAGATTGTGGCCTAGTGGCGTATGATTAAAGTGAGTGATGAACATACCTTCAGCTACGACTTGGTGAGTTGATGGAGACTTTAGGTCAAACGTCTTCTTATCAGATGACTCGACGAACTACACATAAGTCAATATCGTATCCCTTCCCATTAATGAGGCCTCTCACGCACCTCTCCGTTGATAAAGAGACGAGTCTCAATATCACGTGGCGTTTTGGCGGCAGGCATGTTTGGACTGTATGCTGATCTGGAGATGTGAAATTGTGTTCCTTCTCCTCTCAGGTGGACGTCTGAAGCTGCATACAATGGCGTACACACTTATAAACGCAATGACCGGTATTAAGACGCCCCACTTCAATAACAGGTCAAGTGTCCCACTTGGAGGCGTCTGAATAATCCACGGTCCATCGGAAGGATGAGTCCGATGACATCCCCGCAGTTGACGTTCCTTCCGAGCCCAAATCTAACCATCCGAGGACCTGAGGGGTATCATACATTCACGGGGAGTGGCATTGTCACTGCATACTCGGAGCCTTTTGATCGTAACCTGCAATTCATCCGAGGTCTCCGCTGATATCGTGGCTGGGGTCAAGTCGGGTTTAAGGCACGAGCGGACGATCTAAGTCCTTGGATGCATGACACCGATGTGCGATATTTCTGGGACTGCGATATGGCTGTTTGGATTATTATTCCCTTTTTGTATCAATATGGAGCGACGATATCGCCTCCAGACGTTTACGTGGCCCAGTGTTACGATTCAAATCGACATACACATTAGTGACATTGCTTGTGTATGTGGGGTCATAGTTTTAACTTTCAAGTATTGCTTAGAAGGAAGCTTAACTATCTTAAGTATCAATTTTGAGAACAAGTCCAGTGATCAATACGACATGCAATATAATCACAAACTAACCGAGCAATCCGATCCTTCTCACGAATGATCAATCGCAACTCATATGCTGTCAGCTTCCGACTGCCAGGGCAAAGGCTTCTCAGCCGGCCTCACAGGGCCAACATCCCCACCTGGCTGCCTCCTGGCCTGCCACTCCTCTATGTCCACCTGATCCACAAAGTTACCATGAAGTCCAAGTCTAAGCTTCATCGGCAAATGAATCGTAGCCACCGGCCCTGCAGCAAGATTCTGCGCGTCAAAGATGACCACATCGTTGCGCAGAACGTCAAGATGGTTTAATAGCGCAATCAACCAGCCTTCACCTTCTCCGCCAATCTTCTTAGGTATGAACGTCGGTTCTTGGAACGTGGCGCAGGGACCGGCCCAGAAGATATCTTCCGTTCTCTCATCCCATGTATAGTGTGCCAAGCAGTTGAAGAGTCCTCCAGCTGGTGAGCCGCATTTGGCAGCGTTGTACTCTCGTGACCCGTCAATCTTGGCTTGCCAAAAGTGATTGTACTTCTTGGTGACATAGCGGTCATCAATGCGGGAGAATTCACCGCTGGTATCCCACTCTTCACTGGCCCGTACGCGTGTCCCCGAAGGATTTTTTGGATTGAACACCCAGCGCTTAGTAGGGCTGTTTAAGCGGTTCCGCTTCGCAACGGTACCAGCTGGTGTATCCTCTGGCGGGAAGAAGAAGAACACGTTACCGTCTGCTACCGTAAGATCGAACACGATGTTGCCATCTTCGTTTTCGTAGCACCCTGCAACATGCCCATGGAATGCTGACTGCATGTCAGTAAGCACCTTATCATATTGCCGAGTTAACTCACCGTTATCAGACCGGAACCAGATGATGTCCTCGGGCTTTCCATTTCGCCGCGGGACTACGCCGTACCACTGATCCTCTTTTGGATCCCAGGCCCAGTGATTTCCCCCCTTTTGAAGACGATCTGGGTTGCATTTTAGGGGCGTCATGGGAAGAACGATGTAGTTCTTGCTAATACCACAATCGTGAATCATACCGCAGAACGGAGCTTCGTACCAGGCTTCCTCAGTCTTGATGCCGTTGGCATCGATGGTCCAGACAGCGATCTGGCGCGATCCATCATTGCCATTCCCGCCGGCTTCGTAGGCAAAGCAGATCATTTCACCCGTTTCAGGATCAAACTTGGGATGAGCAGTCATTGTTGGAGATTGAATCTGCCCTTCAAAATCATATCGTCCGATGGTCTCCAGAGTGACTGGATCCATGGCATATGGCGGGCCGTCTTCTTTAGAGGCCAGAAGCATTCCTCTCCAGAAGGTGATGTTGGTGTTGGCAGAAGTTCTGATGACTGATTTAACCAACTCTGAATCCGTAAATGGATTGCGATACTTTCCAAACAGACTTCTTCGTTCTTTTGTTTCTGCCAAGAATCTATCTGTTTTGACATATCGCTGCTTATAATCTGCGTGACCATTTTGAATGCGAATGGCAGTGATGTTGCCGTCTCCGTTGAAATGGATGTCATCTTCAAAAACGGGAGGGAAACGATGATCAGGCTGGACTCGGTAAAAAGTACCATTTATCTCAGGTGGGATAGTTCCTGATACTTCGAGATCGAAAATATCGCCCTCTAAGCGAAATGGTTTGTTGAAGCCGCTGAAGGTTCCAGTGTTTGGGTACTTGACTTGGTTGCTGACCTTTTTTCCGTCGATATATCCGGTATCGATAAGAGGTGCAACGTCGAATATGTGGGCCATTTTGTCTTCAGATAAGATAAAGATTGCAGATAACAGATAACAGATAACAGATAACAGATAACAGATAACAATAAGTAAGACTGACGTTTTGACAACAATCCAAAATATGAGCTCTAGCATAGGTCAAATCTTCTAGTTATTTGTCTTGGCCTCTGTTGATGGCCCTGGACTTGTGAAGCTGGCATCGGATCATGATGGGCCATCTCCACTTCCGTCGTTGCCTCTGAAGTGGAGACATTTATCGGAAGCATCTCTCCGATGGCCCCTCACGACAGCCCCTCCATCGTCCATTTCGTCTATTTCCGGCAGCGTCGTCGGCTCGGTACAGGGTAGTTTCATGTGATGAATTATGCAGACGCACTGGAGGAAATGAGCAACAGTCCAATTAGAGAGTTGATTACGGAGAGTCTGTTACCTTGATAGTGGCCTTCTATTTATGAGATAAGGAATTGCTAAGTTGTTACAAACATTCTAAGCGCAATCTACTCCAAGTTCTCTGCGTTGATGCAAGCTACTAGCCACGAATCTTGACTACCCATTATAGCACATTTTACACAGCACACAATCAGTCAACAACCAACTTCACTTTCCATCATGTCAAAACGGGGTACCATAGCCGTGGAAGAAGCAATTATCACACCATCGACAAAATGGCTCCTCGAAGAAACCTTCTCAATCCTCAACCCTGGTGACAGCAGCAATAAGGCTCTTGAAGCACATGCCGCGAAGCTGCTTGACATCCATGACAAGCGGCTCGCCACCATGGATGCCGAAGGTGTTGAGTACATGCTCTTGTCACTGACTGCACCAGGATGTCAGGGCATAACGGACCCTCAACTCGCAGAGAAAACAGCCAAAGAAGCCAATGACTGGCTTGCATGCGAGGTCGCGAAAAGACCAGAGAGATTCGGTGGTCTTGCAGCTCTCTCGATGCATGATCCCGAAGAAGCAGCACAGGAGCTTGAGCGAGCTGTCAAACAACTGGGGTTCTTCGGGGGACTTGTCAATGACTATCAGAGCGTCGAGGGAGGATTGGGACGAGAATATTTTGACACTGCCAAGTATGATCCGTTTTGGAAGAAGGTTGAGGAATTGGATGTTCCCATTTATTTGCATCCGAGATACGTGTCGATCAAAGACCTTCAACCTGGGTCGCTGTATGGAGACCGACCTCATTTACAAGGCGCAGCTGTGCAGTTCCATTTGGATCTTTCGTATCACATCTACGCGCTTTGCTCATCCGGTGAGTTATGAACTATTGACATCTACTATTCTAGAGACTGACATCTCGAAAGGAGTTTTTGACAGATTCCCAGGCGCCAAGATCGTCGCTGGGCATTTGGGAGAGAAGTATGGATCTGTTTACTAGCAGTAACCTCTTATTGACATTTATGTACAGCATCCCTCTTAATCTCTGGAGAGCCAGCCACTGGTATAACAAGCCCAGTAAAAAGGCCACACGTCCGTCAAAAGAAGATTATAGTTATTACTTCAAGCACAATGTCTACATCACGACTTCAGGAAACTTCTTCACTCCTGGGTTGAAGCTCTGCATTGAGATAATCGGGCTCGACAGATGCATGTACTCTATAGGTAAAGACTCCCAAAATGAAAGCTGTTATAGAGTGGAGCTAATATCCTGATAGATACACCGTATGATGACATTGAGGAAGCGCAGGCGTGGTGGAGGACTGTGGATTTGGATGCTGACGCAAAAGATCAGGTTGGAAGAACTAACGCTATAAAGCTGTTCAAACTTCCGTTAGAGTACTGAGAAGCGGGGATCTTGGGGCTGTCTTGGGCCATCGCTTCGATACTTCCGACTCGGCGAGACTTCCCCGGCTTTGTCGGATGGAGCCGAAGGGAAGCTTAACGGTAACCCTTTGGTATTTAGCAAGGCGATATTATATATCGATAGATACTATGCTGCATGAATATTATAGTCAACTACCAATCTGTCTGGGTCCCTCTCCATCCTGAGATTGTTCATACTCAATACAGCTTGATCATGGCCATCGCCAATGCCCCGTCGTCCCACCAGGCTGCTGTCTACAACAAGCCTGGCGAACTCAGCACCAAGGTGGTAGACATTGAGACTCCCAGCCCATCTGCAGGAGAGGTGTTGGTGAAACTGTAAGTCTCAACGTCTGACCATGAATACGAACTCACAAGGACAGTTCTCATTCTGGCGTCTGTCACTCAGACCTTTCCATCATGACGAACTCTTGGGGAATGCCCTTCTCGCTTCCTGATAGTAGGTCTTATCCCAAGGTTGGCAGGTGGACTTCTCTGATTCGATTGGTGTAGCTCAAATTGGCGGCCATGAAGGTGTCGGAACAGTTGTTCAAATTGGAGACGGTGCAGATATACACGGCTTCGCGATTGGAGATCGAGTCGGAGTTAAATGGCTGAGAGATATCTGTGGTAGTTGTGGTATGTGACTTCCCCTTCCCTTACATGGGTTAACTGACATGTTATTAAGTCTACTGCATCGCTGGAGAGGATGGCCTCTGTGCCAAGCAGTCTGTATCCGGCATGTTCAACCCGGGAACATTTCAGCAATACCTCACAGTACCAGCTCGATACCTGACACCTATTCCCGACGGCGTGAGCTCTGAAGTAGCGGCACCGATGTTATGCGCAGGATTAACCTCGTACGCAGCGCTGCGCAAAGTGACCGCCAGTCCAGGCGATTGGGTTGTTGTGTCAGGCGCTGGAGGAGGCTTGGGACATCTTGTCACGCAGATCGCAGCAAGAGCCTTTGGATATCGCGTTATTGGCATCGATCAATCAAGTAAGGAAGACGTGGTGAAGGAGAGTGGAGCAGAGCTATTCATTGATGCAGCGACACCCGGTGAGGAATTGGTCTCCAAGGTCAAGAAGCTCGCCGATTATCTAGGCGCCAACGCGGTAGTCGTATGTGCGTCCAGCAACGCAGCGTACTCTCAAGGCCTTGAGCTATTGAGACCTGGTGGAACGTTGGTTGGAGTTGGAATGCCCGGGGGTAAACCCGTCGCAATTGCAAGTGCAATGCCTGGGCCCATTGTTCAAAAGCAGCTGAAGATTGCTGGGTCGATATTGGGGAATCGCCAGGATGCGATTGATGTGTTGAACTTGGCGGCTAGAGGAGTTATTACTGTGCATTATCAGACGAGAAGGCTGAGTGAATTGACGGAGGTGTTTAGGGAGATGGAAAGTGGGAGTCTTGTGGGAAGGGCTGTTTTGGATCTGCAGAGCTAATGCATGAACCGTCTGGGAGCAAACTTTATTTTCCTGGGGAGTATGCAGCTGTTAGGGAGGCAAGGGAAAGGGTCTAAGGCAGAACTCTAGATGGAAACCTGTGAGAGACATCTCACAGTAATGGAGTAGTGTTGCTACGAGGCTTGTTTGGGGAGTGTACATTGCCCAAACTTTGGGTTGATAGACCTGATAGCCTATCCTTACATCTCGCGCCTCAATTCATATACTGCCCAAAGTGTCTATCCAGGACTATTCTATGAAGCTGGCTGAGAAGTGTTACGTCGTATTGGAAGTGGTTGGATTGCAGATCACAACACAAATAAGCAAGGTTGGGCCTGAGATGCTATATTAATCCCAGAAAGGACAAGAAAAGGCACAGGAACCGATATTCCCCCGTCAAAAGTCTATTCTGCAGCTGAAACCCGGGCAGGATCTACCATATACGAGACAAGATCTATTATAAGCGAGGAAGCTCTGCCGTGAGATCTGCCGACCGCCGCCGGAAGTACGGCAGTAGACGGCACTGCCGCTTAGTCACCCGCACAAACGAAACACTGATCTGCACTTATCTTCCGCTTACCCTTGTTGACGCCGCGCCTCACGATTACGCATTGTGTTTCTTTACAGGTCGTATCCAGAGGACGTCAGTAGCTATGATAGGCCAACGATGAACGCTGAAGCGTTTATAATTAGGAAACGCTTGTGAGGCGCGGCTGGTACTGTTTGTTGGCACAGAAACTGACTCGGTTTCACTGGGGTTTGGGTCTTTGTTTTGAGTCCAGCCCTTTTTGCTGTGATAGGGGGCTGGACAGAAATTCTTTACAGTCGATATGTAGGGTATTGGTAGATGATAAATATCTGAGTTAATTCTGGTTTTCCATCAAGTTGGCAAATGAGCCGTTCTACATTCACAGAGCCTTTACTAAATCATCATGTCGACTTCCAGTTCACAACCTCCCAGCCCTCCGACGACAGCATGCATCGGTCTATCCGCCACAGCCCTTATTGTTTTCACTATCCTATTATTCCCAGCGCTATATGTGGCGTATAAACACCGAAAAGTTGGCAAGGCGTGGTTTCCCCCCTTCATTATCTTTTTTATCTTTCGGATCACGTCGGAGATTTATTATCTCTCCCGGCGTAACGAGCCTGATATTCCGACTGCATATGCTATGGTTGCCGCTGCTGCCAGCACCGCTACTTTATCAGTGACCATAATTGGCATAATCTACGAAGCGTATGTGAACCTGTATGCACCTAGCATTGACCATATGTAATACTAATATTTCACCAGTCTAAACCTCCCCCTGTTCCCGTACAAACGCCAAAGAAACCGTATAGCGCTCATCGCGATGAACGTTATCTACAACATCGGCACGATACTAGCAGCATACGGTGGAATGAGAGATACAACGATGCCAGACAACATCAAGAACGGAGCCGCCGACAAGGCCGGAAACATCATCATGTTCCTTGTGATGATTGGCACTCTGGTCTGGCTATATCCTGCTGGCAGGCACATCTACTATGCTCGACAAGATATAAGCTACCGCTCCGCTGAAGTGCTGATGATGGCTGCTGCACCTGCGACAGTCATTCAGTTGATCCGTATGAACTACGATCTCATTTACTCATTTACGCAAATCGCCATGTTGTATCCTACGACAGGCAGCTTTGCCATTAGATTTGTCACTTTTTCCCTGCAGCTGGCAATTGTTGGGATGGTAATTGTTGCTGGCTGGTTTAGTAAAGATGCTGCAACAATTCGCGCTAGAGTTCTCAAAACAGATAGCACGTCTGAGTTAGTTTGAATTTTCAACTCCGAGAGGGAAACCATGGTCTAGAGAGCGAGACGCCTGGCTGAGGAGCTGGCTCCAGTCAGGGCAATGGGGTCTAGTCAGTTACCGTGATTTCGATAGTAGTGGAGGATAAATGAGATGAAACTTGAATTAAATAACGAATTGCCATATCGGGACTTTTACGTATTGTTAGCATACACCAATATTCAACTTGCGGCGAAAATAAACTTTAGGCAGAGCAGATTTAGTTCAGAGACCATCGTATTCCTCTCTTGTTTCACGATATCGGCCTCCATCTGCGGCGCTTTGGCGCGCGGCTATGATAGGATATCTCGGCATCGCGGAATGTTTTCTTGATGCTGGCGCGGACCCCAACGCGCAAGATGAGGCGGAAAGTTTGACAGCGATAAACTGGGCGGCGGAGAGTGGTCATGAAGATGCTGTGAAATCGATAATGGAGCCAAAGGCAAATCCCAACGCGGATGATCGCGTTCTTCTCTCTGCACTGCTTGGGGGTGGACCCCACGATATCAAGGATAGCGATGCATTACGATTTAGTCAATGTTCACCTACTCGCAGAAGGCATGAAACAAAAGATTTTGGGGTGAATTGTATGAGAGTGTATGTAGCTTACTAAATTCATTAGTTACAGAGTCGAGCCTTGTATTGTAGCACTTACAGGCTACAGGGCGGTTCCTGATAGCGCTGTAGTGAACGGGGGTTGAATGGTGTGCAATTGCCGCTATTTTATGCCGAGCTCATGCTTCCCCGCGTTTTGGCCATTCCCAAATCGATAAGCTATTGCTTGTGGCATCGCTAGTGAATTGAATCTAGCTGGCAGGATAAGCCTAAGGCCCAGGTGCGGGGAAGCCCTAGTCAGTTGATAGGGGGCTCAATTAAGTCTAACCGATCAGCCAATACACGATGCAGTTCAGTTCGTCACCCCCGCAAACTCGTGGCGATCTAGAGTCTGGGGTAGTGGAGACCTCAGCGAACCTCATCTATCCTAAATCGCGACTGTTCTCGACAGCATCTACCTTTGCTCACTGTCCTGTAGCCCAGCCAGGCCACGGTGCCTTGGAACATTATGTCGACACGAAGCTCCAAAGTCACCAAGAAATCGAGGGTGAGTCGGACGGCCGTCAGCTGCGATCGCTGCAAGTCAAGAAAGACAAAGGTAAGCGCTGCCAAGCCTATCACAGTCCGCATGTTACTAACCCTTTCTCCAAGTGCAATAAGCCAGGTATGTCGGCTGCAACGGTGAGATGAGACAAGACTGACATTGAGTGAAGATGCCGACGGCCCATGCGACTACTGCCGCAGCATCGATGAGGTTTGCTCAGTGGACATGGAGAAACGGCGGCAGAAGCCCTTCTACTTTGTCTCCGAAGAGGAATATCGTCTATTACGTGAACTTTGCAGTAATTGCTTTCCGGATGAGGAGTTGACGATACCGAATCTGCGACGATTAATTGACGAGAACAAAAGGCCGGCGTTCAAGGCACAGACGGACATCGCAACGCCTACGATGTCTCTGATTGAAGTATCGGCAGATGCACCCCTCGTAGATTGTGGAGATGAGACCATAGATCAAGGAGAGGGTTTGCTTCAGGATGTAGAAGAGACGCATGCTGAGGAGGAGGAGATACTGCTGCCAGAGATCGTTAATCTACACCATGACCTGGGCTGTCTGCTTGCCGACGCTCACGGGGAGTATCGTAAGTCCCTTTCCTACACACAACCCGTGCCCAATATTAACACGTGCAGGCTACATGGGAGCAGAGTCAGGCGCAAGCTTCAACAGCGCCGTAAGGTCATGGATGCTCAGAATGGGTGCAGGGACGAGAAGCAAAGACAAGGACAAGGATAAGATACCTGGAATGCTCAAAGTCAGCCCGCCATCGGTGAAGTCTCCTTTGACAGACGCTGCATCCTCGCCAGGAAACCCATGCCAGTTCCCATCGCAGGATCTGCTGTCCGCTTGTGCAGCTCGTTTCTTTGAGCAGGTCCACTGTCTGTACTGGATATACTCTGCCGAATCATTCTATACTCGACTTGAGACTACGTACTCGGGCGACACTGGACAGCTCACAGCGTCATGGCTTTGCTCACTTCATGGGATAGTGGCGTTATGCGCTTCGTGTGAGCCGTCGCCTAACGGCTTGGTTAATGGACAGAGAGCCCATGACTCATTGGAGATGGCCAAGTCTCTGGTAACGAGGGTATGTGATGAGGCGGATCTGGATAGCATACGGGCATTGATAGTTCTGGTAAGTACAAACGCACGCTTGGACAGATAGAAGCTGATAACAAGTCCCTTAGTCACTGGCATTCCAGTCCAATGGCTTTACCAACTCAGCATACCTTTACATCGGTCTCGCAGTTCGCATCGCCTTCTCTCTCGGGCTACACCTTGACAAATACTCCACCAAGAGCGGCGTAGTAAGTCAGGCACATGCTCGCCGTCTTTGGTGGACGTTGTATATCGTTGATCAAGATCTCTCTCTCGCTCTGGGAAAGCCAAGCATGAATAGTCCACCCAACGAAATTTCCTGGAAACCACCTCTACCATCAGAATTTGTACGTACTTGGTGTAAGCAAACCATTGAGCTGTCTCTAATGCGCCATCAGATCGTCAGTCCAGGCTCACATACGCCCAATGGGTATCTCGAGCAGTGTATACGTCTTGCTCAGATAACGCAGAGCATACGGCAGAACCTCTACGACGGGCCTGTCCATGGCGGCCAAAAGTTATCCAAGACTCACTTTAATGATGCCGTGACCTCTCTGCAAGACTGGCTAGATCATGTACCGCCGCACCTTCATCTATCACCCTCCGTGTCACTGTCTTACAGACGGTCCATATCGCTTCTACACCTTCGATACTGGAGTACAATGATGCTCGTCACCAAACCCTTCCTTCTTTGCAATCTGTTACAAGGAATCGAGCATGTTGAGGCCGTCAAGCAACCGATATTCGTTACCCTTGCCAAGACCTGCGTGTCTGCTGCCGAGTCATCATTCGAGATCCTGGAAAGCATGGTTCTCCATAAAGTAGCTTCCAGCCTGGTCATGGCCGACTATCTATTCGCCTTGCAAGCACTTCAAGTCATTGTTGCTGCTTGTGGATTGTATCACATGGATGGTCATCAAGCTCGAGCAAAGCAATGTCTACGGATACTGCTGGCAATAAGTGTTTCAGGGTACCCAAAACATCTCATTCCGGAAACATTATTCCAGTTACAGCAGTGCGGACTAGCTGAAGGTGTCGAAGATACATCAAATATCACTCTACAACCTTCCGAACCTCTAGGATATCCCCAGATAGTGACTGAACCTCTGCAACGGTACGTAGTAGGTATCAAACTTCCATCGTGTTTTACTGATGGGTGCATAGGATTTCCCTTGACCATAGCACGGATCAGCTAGCAATGACATGGTTGAATGACCTCGACATGGCAGATATAGTGATCGACAACGGATTTCTGGATAATCTGATGGACATCTCTTCAATCTTCCCTTTTGGGTCATCATGAGATGATCACGCTTGGCGTAATGTCCTCCAAGAATAGTGACTTTACTATCACTACCTATGTCTGCTGTAGACCTCATAATAAAACTCCACAATCTTGACAAATTAACGGTTCTGTGTAATGGGGCTCTCTAGAATCTAAGTCTAGAGCAAGGTCAAAGTGTTAAACTATTTGCTAAATAGCTTTTAAGGTTCATGGCTTTCAAGGCTCCCTCTTTCTTACTTACTAGGTTAGAGTCAAACTACTAGGCAAGCAGTGGCGAGAAATTACCAGTTCCGATTGGTCAACCCTTTCTTTATGGTGGTATATTATGAGATTCAACCCAGGATTCTCCCTCACAGCCCCTGGCTTCCACGAGAGTTTGAGAGTGCACGGGACCGGGACCCGAGGGGGCCGACTTACCTAGCCCCATGCCGATCCGCGGAGGGCCGAGCTATGCGTTCAGCCCCGGCCATATTGCTACTTATCAGTACTCTTAACCAATCTGTAATTCACTTTCCATATATGAAAATATCCAGTTTGGAACAACGGCAATAGAAACTTTCAAAATGGTAAACCAAGATACATTTTTTGGCCAGGTATGTACACACTGTTAACGACTGGGGGAAGTGAGCCGGCTAAATCTTTAATAGACGATATGTATCGCAGGCGGATCTCGAGGTCTAGGCAGGATCATGGCGGTAGAGGTTGCGAAACAAGGTATGAGTTTCCGAGTACCGCAAGCCCAGTGGCCGGTTTGGTCTGACAGTGATGCTGCCAGGGGCTAGCGTCATCATTCTTGCTCGGAACCCGAAGACCCTCCAGGAGGCCAAGGGAGAAATCATGGCCGCCCGTTTATCAGAGGAGCAGACTGTTCACACCATCTCTGTGGATCTTGGCGATCACGCTGCCGTAAGGAAGACAAGAGCATCTATAAATAGCTGGCAGGCTAAGCTAATCAATCACATAGCTGAGAAACGCCATGTCTGAATACAATGCCACGCCAGATACGTTGATCTGCAGCGTCGGTGGCACTACTCCGGATCAGATAGGTTTCCTTGTTGACCTGGCACCGGAATCACTCGCGACTTGCTTTTCATCTAATTACCAGGCTTCTCTCTTCATCACACAGTGGTGTGTGCAGCGTTGGGTTCAACAGCCGGATCCAAGTCGCACCAGACGCTTGGTCTATATCGCTTCCGCCGCTGCTTTTGTCGCTCTCCCAGGCTACACCGCTTATACACCGCCAAAGACTGCTCTGAGAGCATTAGCAGATACACTCCGCCAAGAGCTACTCCTATACGGTGACGAGAGCATGTATCGTGTGCACATTGCCTTCCCGGGGGCTTTTATCACGGATTCATTCATCCAGGAGCAGGCGACGAAACCAGAGCTTCTCAAGAACATGGAGGGTTCAAACTACTCGGACACGGAGAAACTGCTCAAGAACGTACAGAGTGCCGAAGACATAGCCGCAAGGATCTTCAGAGCTATCAGGAAGGGACAGTACATGATCACAACGGACCTGACAACTGACCTGACATTAAACAATATGCGAGGCCCAAGCCCCCGCGATAGCATTCTCTACGATGTGTTCATGTCGTTTGTGGGCTCTCTTGCTTTTCCCTTTGTACGTCGGCGATTCGATAGAATGACCGTTCAGTACGGTCTTAAGAAGTCGCTACGAAAATAGCTCTAGGAATAACGGGTGGAACACAACGCAATTTCGTAAATATAAACCTCAAGGCTGCACTGTCCCCCAATACTATTGATTATACTATTACTGCCTAGATCTACTATAGACCTTACAATAAAACTCCCTAATCTTTACAAACCAAACATTCTCTGTGGCGTATTCGGGCTCTCCAGACTCCGTATCTGGGATAAAGTCAAAGTGCCGAACTATTTGCGGTACGGCTTTTGCAAGCTCCATGAGGCTGATGTTCTTGCCCAGACAGGTTCGAGAGCCTTGGCCGAACTGTTGATGGGAGAGGTTAGTCTGGGGTGCCGAAGAGTCTTTGGAGTTACCTACGGTCATAAAATATGCTTCGCGTTCTTTGACCAGTTCTGGATAGTCCAGCCACCTTTCGGGTCGGAATACGTGGGCGTCATGACCAAATACCTTGGTGTTGGCGTTGGCTACCCAGGCATTGATGCCAACGATAGTCTACCAAAGTCAGTTCAGACCTCTAACTGCTCTCAAATATAGTCGTTACGTACCCCTGCAGGGAAGTATTGTCCTGCCAAAGTCGCGCCATCTGATGGAACGACCCGACCGAGGCCGAGGCCAGTGGCAGGATGCATTCGTAGACCCTCTTTGATAACAGCTTGCAGATAGGAAAGCTTATTAGCTTCAGCGAACGTGATTGGGTCCGATACTTTGCCTTGACTCTCGTACTCTTTAATCTCGGCACGGAGCCGTGCAAGAACTCTGGGGTGCTTGATCAAGTTGAAGATGATGGAGGTCAAGCTGATTGATGTGGTGTCAGAGCCAGCGCCAATATTCGTGATGCACATAGAACTGATGTCGTCATTGGTGATCTTCTCTGGATCCTTGGCTTGGAGGCGTAAAAACTTGGTAACAAAGTCCTCTGCCGCATTGGGATAGGGGATTTCATCTGTCTTGGCCTTCTCGCGCTTGTCCTCCAGTTGAGCGTCGGCAAATTCTCTGACGTGAGTCAGGCCTGATGCAGTTTTTGAACGCATTTGTCGACGGAAGAGAGTCTTGTGCCACTCTGGGAACACGCCGACGTTGGAACAGTAAACTAAGTACTGGCTCAGAGACGACATGATTCCTTGTATATCCTCGCCGCGATCTAGGAAGCCGAATCGCTTCCCAACCTACCAGACTTAGTCAACTGTATTTTAACTTCCAATTGTTATGTATCTCACCGTCATCATGCCTATTACGTCAAAGGCATAGCACTGCATCCAGTGGGATATCTCAACGGGGGTACCAGAACGAGCAAACTCTTCTAATCGGTCCCGAAGAACGGCGGAGCATTTATCGATGAAAGGCTCAAGTTGGACTAGGTTGGTCATGGAGTAAGCTGCCGCGACCTTTCGTCTTGCTTGGGCGTGAATATGAGGATTCGGCTCGACGAAGATGTTGGGTAGTGAACTGAAGGGATTACCGCTGGCATAATACCAGGGAGACTACTCAAGTTCGTCAGCTGTGCTTCTGATAGTATCATGCTAGTACTTGAAGGACCTTTGTGAAGCCTCGACCACTGCCATAGATTATCTTGGCTGCTGCAGGATCGTCGATGCTGTACTCGTTGGGTGCTATGCGGACAATGGGCCCTGGTCAAACCGTCAGATTGAGTTGACTTGTCCAATGAATGAACTGACCATATTTTCTATGGAATTCGATACTGGTCTTGGGGTATGTCCCAAAGTAAACTTCCTTCAGCAGCCATAGCCTTGTAAATCGTGCAAGAAATGGTCCAGGCACTCGTCTCAAGGGGGAACGAACGAGTTTGACAAGGGTCAAAGTGAACCATGCCAGAGTTAAACAAAAGGCTAGCAAAACATACAGCGACAATGACTTCATGGTTAAAATTACCAACAATTGATGATTATCTTTCATTGCATAGGCTATTGGGACCATATGATATGACTATTGTAATTCAACCCTCTGATGTTGAGTCCCATATTCCATCCGAGCGGCAATGGCACCCACCACAAAAGTATAACATTAGCCGATCGACTTTGATGTATCATGCGGGGTCTCTCTGCCGATCAAATTCCTGGGTCTTGTCTCATTCCTCTTCCCCGCGTTATCTACCCTCGTCTAACGAAATGGTGTGGCTGGCTATTGAAGCTCGGAGCCATCGCTCCGATGGTGATTAAGCCGAGATCACGAGGCCCAGCCCCTCTTTCGTTTTCGGAGTGTAGATGCCCGGATATCACCCTGTTTATCGCTATGCAGCCACCAAATACTCGCTTCGGTAGCGAATGCAACTAATATGCAACGGCAATAAGATCTTACAACACGATAAGGATCCGATGAGGTAGACAACGAGAGTCACATGTGAAGTAAAACAACCAGCGCTGTGTACCTTTTCTCGAGAGCTGGATGATTATGGACTCCTTTTCACCTGTAAAGTCTACGATTGCTGAATGGGCTTGCTCATTGCAAGTGATTGTACAAAGCATGCCAATGAAGCGTAATATTGTCTACTACTATAGCTAAATGTGCACAATACATGCATATCAAACAGTCCAGTCATCAATGACTCTCGCAGGCGGCGCACTACTCGCTGGCTCCCTCCACTTAGGCGCCTGCAAATCCTCATCCGCCACCTGCCTCCCCGTAACAGGATGCACGTAATGAAACGGCACAACCCTCGTATCAGGCCACAAATCACCCCCCTCCCAAAGCTCATCCGGGCCCTGCGGATTCGCCGGATACGTCTCCTTAAACAAGGGCACAAACTTATCAGCATCCTGCCAGCCCTTCTCAACACTCCCGTGCCAGAAGGGATGATACCGCAGACGGAAGATCTTCCATACCCCATCCTCCTTGATGTACTCGTTCTCGTAGACGCCGCCTTCCCACCATTGACGTTGGCCGCCGGGGTATTCCGGGGATAGGGTCTTGTGGGTGCCGGCGCTCATGAGGGTTCTGCCGCGGTATTTGGCGGTGTTTGTGCCGGGCTGGAAGTCGACGACGTCTTGGCCGATGAAGTGGTCCAGAAGCCAGCCGTGGATGGGGCCGTTGCGGCCGCCGACAAAGTAATTGGACCATCTGTCGATGAAGAGCCGACGGATGGAGTCTTTGCCTCTGAAGCGGCCATTTAGAAACTGCACGTATGCATCTGGTGAGTCTGAGAACAGATCCACCACCTTGTCGTGTTAGTAATGTGCTTGCTGGGGTCACATTGGTTCGGAGGTGGTGCGTACCTCTTTGTAAAGACACTTGTCAAGGTAATATCCGTAGATATGCTGTAGCTTTCGCACATCCGCTTCAGCTGTGTAGAAATGAGATCAGTAAAAGCAGTAAACTAGCCAAGACAATGCTTACCTGTGAGTTTTTCAATTTTTGCCTCCATGGCCTGAAGCTGTTTGATGACACTTTCGGTATCCATGCTGCCAGTCATTTCGCTACTCTAGCAACGCGTCAGGTGAAATTGCAGAAGAATGGGGAACTCAATGTACAGTAAACAATAGCAGTCTACTGATCGGTACCTGCTGAAGCCCATTGGATCTCAGCGTTGTCTTATACCTGTAGACTAGCTATATCGGGAGTGGCTGCCAGCCTCCACTGAGAGGGGGAGATTATCGGCTTCGACAGTTCGGCTGTTGTGTTCTGTCGGATGCATACCGCCGATGGCACCAAATTCACTACTAACCCTTGTAAAGCTGGGGGATGCGACTCTAAAGCCGAGCCAAAATTTGCTATCGCGCCGAGTGCTAGATCGCGGGGTAAGGATCTGGGGAATCGCGTCTAGCAGGGCCCAGAACGTGCAGCGGTGCTGATAAAAGGATATATCGCTGATCCTTCCTCTCCACTTCGGATGCAAGGACAACCAGACAAATGCAAAGTCATCTGTTTTATCTAACGCCAACTTCAATTCTTTGACCGACAAACTCCCCAACATGGAGGCACAACAGGCCTCTGCTAGGGGTCAGCTCAATTCGCTATGGAGTGAGAAGCGATTGATCGCCATTTGCTTCTTTATCGCCTTGGCTCAGTTCCAGTATGGATTTGATTCAGCTGCTGTTTCTGGCTTCCAGTCCATGCCAGGGTTTCTCATCGTCTTTGGTTATGTTGATGTAGGTGTATTCTCCAACCATTCCCCCTGCACTACGATTGACAGAATGGATGAACTGACCGAATCTCTGGACAGCCCACGAACCCAATCGGCTACAACATCACCACCAAAGTCCAGACCCTTTTACAAAGTCTCATCAGTCTCGGTGCCCTAGCAGCATGCATTCTCATCTTCAACTTTGGTCGTTTCATCAGCCCTCGAGTTGGTCTCTGGATCGCGTCGCTTTTCGGCGTAGTCTCAGTCGCTGCACAAATGGGAAGCACGCACCTCGCCGCATTATACTTTGGTCGTGTCATGCTTGGATTCTCCAATGGCTTCTACAGTACCTTTTCGGCGGTCTACATCGGAGAGTCGACACCAGCGTATCTTCGTGGTGCGGCTATTGGCCTGGTCGTCTTGCAGATTAACATCGGCGCTCTTGTCGGTATTGCTGTCGACAACGGAACGCAGGGCATGCTCAGTCGCCTGTCATACCAGATCCCTCTTGCGGTCATGTTTGTCGTTCCAGTCATGATGTCCGTAGGACTGATTTTCCTACCAGAGACTCCTCGCTATTACATCTCCAAGGGTCAGGACGATAAGGCCGAGGCTGCGATTCGAAAGCTACGCGGTATAACAGATGATGAAAGAATCCGCGAGGACATCATGATTATGAAGAATGCTTGGCTGGAAGAGACCGAGATGCGTTCCACTACTCGGCTGCTTGACGCTTTCCGTGGCACCGACCTGCGACGCACTCTTCTCAGCATTGCGACAGCTGTTGGCCAGGCCAGCACTGGTATCTACTTCATCTCAGCCTTCTCAGTCTTCTTCTTCGTTCAGGCTCGAATTGGTTCACCCTTCAAGTGGGTCATGGTATCTCTCGCCATCGCCCTCACGGGAAACATGCTCTCTTTCCCCGCTATTCGCTTCTTCAACCGCCGACATCTCCTCCTTGGCACATCTCTCCTCAACGCAGGTCTGATGCTGGGTATGGCAGTTGCCTACACGGTCTCTCCCGTTGGGTCTCCTACTGCTGGAAAGGTCCTTGTCGGATTAAGTATCGTCTTTACCTGGATATATGGTATCGGCCAAGGTCCTGTACTATGGGCCCTGCAGACTGAGATACCCTCCCAGCAACTGCGAGCTCAGACAGTTGGCTTCTCCCAAGGCACAAGCTTCTTGGCTTCTTGGCTGTGCTCGTATTGTACGCCGTACTTCATCAACCCCGAGTCTCTCAACTGGGGCCCCAAGTATTGCTATATCTGGGCGGGCAGCAACTTTGTCCTGGCTGTCTTTACATACTTCTTCATTCCGGAAACCAAGGGCCGAAGCTTGGAGCAGCTGGATGAGTTGTTTGAGAAGAGGATATCGGCATGGAAGTTCAAGCGCTATGTCACCGACTTGCAGCAGGCTGATACAGATAATTACGTGGGTCGAATGGACGCGAGCGAGAAGGCGGGTGTAGTTCAGGTGGAGCATAAGGAGAACTGAACGGACTCTCTGAGAATATTCTCAATATTGAGCAGCGCTTGTGACAGCTTCTAATAATTCTACCAACGTTCTCAAAGTTCTGTAATTCAACACGTATAATGTCCTCTCGAATGAAAGTTGAAGCTAGTCATTGAACTCTGTCTATACCTTGTCCCTCCTTGTTCTTACTTGGCAAAAGGGTTAACCTATATCCTCGTTAGTGAGCTAGTTGTTAGGATTTTCCACTCGGAAACTGGAAGCTTCAACTTCTCAATACCCAATAATACCTTTTCCCATGGTCGTGGCAGACAGGTTATAGGCACTTTTCCCGGTTCTTACATAAGTATGAATTCACTTATGGTCTCACTGCTTATTGGCGATATCTATCGCACGCACTGCGGAAGGGGCACATATGAAAGGGTTAAGAGAGCCTGAATTCTAGTCCAAAAGGGGGCCAAGAGAGCTCGTTGCACACTAATCAAACATTGACGCTGATGACTAACCTGGGGGGAAGCTCATGACATCATCAAGAGTAACAAAGAAATAGATCTTAACACAGCCAATCCCAAACCTTACCCCAGATTGTTGTTGGCTTCCTCTCTTCCCAAATAATAGCATCAGTAGCAGCCTTATCGCGAACCAAATCAGCCTCAGTAGATGCCACCCATTTAGTTCTCTTGAAGAACTTCCAAAAGCAAAAGAGAATCGCTATAAGCGGGATACCGATATAGGTGGTGACGAAGCTGTTGGCGTCCCAAGGAGTGAAGGTCCAGAACCCACTGAAAACAATAATAATACCGAAATAAAACATCGAAAACCATGCAAGATATGGTTGAAATGGTGCCTTAAAGATAAGTGATGACCTATCTATACCTTGCGCTTTTAAGGCACTGTGAAATCTGATATAGATAAGACAGATAGCGAACCAGGTAAAGAGTGATGACAGCGTAGCAAGGTTTTGAAACCAAGTGAATGCCACGCTACTACTAGCGGAGCAGGAGAGGTACGAGAGTAACGATATGGCAGTAACTAGTAGTACAGCTACCCATGGCGTTCCACTAATGAATGATCAGTCTGTATCTAGTGTTCAATGAAAGAGGCTGAATTACCTTTTGTTGCATTTTTGAAAGATCTTAGGGGCTTGCCCGTTCTTGGATAAAGCAAAGAGGTATCGACTTCCGTTGAAGGTCATGGCGTTGGCGGCGGAACTGGCAGAACTCAAGATCACACCATTGATGATAGATGGCAAGACCTTGATCTTAGCATGCGTAATAGCAATGACCCATGGTGAGGCTGCTGCACCCTTGGAGCCATTTGCCTGAGCACTCAGTAGCTTCTCGTCGTTGGAAGGAACCAAAACACCAACGGCGAGAGCGCCCAGAACATAGAAGAACAGGATTCTCCAAAACACTCGACGGACAGCTTTGGGAATATTCCTTCGTGGGTTCTTGGCCTCGCCTCCAGCTACGGCAACAGTTTCGATACCACCAAAAGAAAAGGCTGCATTAACCAGAGTCGAAAAGAAGCCTAGGAAACGACCCAGGTCACCGGTTGCCACATACTCTTTCATCGCTCCAGGATTCTTCCAGTAGCGGAATCCGATACGGCCTTGCCCTGTCGCGCCTACATCGATGAGGAAGGCTAACAAGATGAGACCGATGATGGCAATGACTTTGATGCCGGCAAAATAAAATTCGACTTCTCCGTAGACTGAGACGGCGAAAAGGTTAATGCAAGCCACCAAGACGATGAGGATTGTTATCCAGACTGCAACATTGACGCCTTGGGCTCCCTCCCAGTACTGTATCACGACGGATACAGCCGCAATCTCTGCGCAGAGAGTTATGACACAATAATACCAGCTCTGCAAGTGAACCAAAGGTCAGCTCAACCAACAATTATCTGAAGTCAGAGAAACTTACATTCCAACCAATGGCAAATCCCAACGCAGGGTCCACCCAGCGATCTGCGAACTGAGGGATTGCTCCTGGGAGGGGGAGCCAAGTACACATTTCACCCAAGCTCTGCATCTACAACGAGTCAGGAGATGTCAGCCGCTGATATTTCACGTGTGCAAGCATGTAAACGTACCATGCAAAAAATAGCTGCGCCTGAAATACTGTAGCCCAGCAGAAGACTAAGTGGACCAGCTTGAGTCAAGGCACGGCCAATTCCAAGGAAAGGCCAGTACCGATGGCACCACCAAGAGCAATGAATTGAATGTGCCGACTTTCGAGCCTGCAGTGGTCAGTAAGAATCGTACCCGGCGATCGTGAGGGGGTGAGCCATACTTTCTTTCTAGCTCATGATATTCGGTGGAGGAGCCATGTTCTAGAGCCGGTTCGGCCTCGAAGGTCTCTAGCTTCTGAGATGATTTATCCATAATAAAATGTATTCAAAATATTTACTTGTTTGTTTGTTTGTGTCGTAACTCGTGGATTTGGCGACATTGTCACTTTAAATAATGCATTGGGACTTGTTGCACTATCCTTAGAGGGATAGTGTGTTGATTAGCAACAATACATACCGATAAGATCAATTGATACGCTTGGTGCGACCATGATAGGGACGCGAATAAGCTTTCCGCGGGAAACTAAATCTGCTGATTCTCGTTGCCCGAAGGCCGTAGTCGTGGTCTAGACCACGCCACTTCAGCTTCGGTCTCAGCTAATCTTGCTTGGACCTCGGAATAGTTGTCGAACAGATGGGGTGCCGAAGGTTGTAGAAAAGTGTAGTGAATCTGGAAACTACATGAGTGTGTTGTGAGATAAGCGTCTAGACGAAATCAAACTCGAATAAATTGGGAGTCAGTATTAGGCAGTCGACCCATCGCCGTGGTTTGTTTCAAGTATCGGGTGTATGTGATAATGGAGCGGTTATGATATTACCTACTGGAGAAGTGACTCCTTATGTGAAGGTGCAATACATTTTCTAGCCTTTTAAAATTAATAGAATTTTGTTACTGTCAATTGAAGTCAAGAGTTGAAAGTATTACAGCATGTATATGGTGAGATACCTCAATTTGCAGTCCAGGGCTACGCAAACCAAGCTAAATCTCAAGCAGCTTCCCTTCGCAGAGCACTCCGCCATTCATAACTAGCCCGATCAGAAACATAGTAGTAATTCAAAAGCGAAACTGATGTCTATTCATGCGTCACAAACTCTTAATACTTGTTCTTTTATATCTACTCAGGCAGCAGCTGTCATCTGACCGCGCGAGTCCAACACAGCACCAAAAGACTTGTCCAAAATATCCAAGCCTTGCTCAATCTCCTCAGCTGTAACGGTGACAGCAGGTGCCAGACGGAACACACCGCCCATACCGGGCAAGTTGACAACGTTGCAGGACAGACCCAGCTCCATCGCTTTGTCAGAGACGGCCTGGCCCAGATCGGCACCTGGGGCCTTAGTTGTCGGGTCAGAAATGATCTCAATACCCTGCAAAAGCCCTCGGCCTCGGAGATCTCCGATGCACCAATACTTTTGCTGAAGCTTCTCAAGACCAGCGCGAAGCTGCTGGCCTCGTTCATTGGCCCGCTGGCAGATATTGTCGCGTTCGACAATCTCGAGGACTTTGTCGCCGACAGCAGCGGTCAGAGGATCGTTGAGATGGGTGGTGAGCCACAGGAAACCAGCCTCCTTACAGCCACGCTCAATCTCGGCTGTTGTGCTGACCGAGGCCAGGGGAAGACCGCAACCTAGCGTCTTGGATAGCGCCAGGATGTCGGGCACTACGCCTTCCTCATGCTCAAAAGCAAACATCTTGCCGGTTCTGCCAACTCCAGTCTGGGCCTCATCCATGATGATCAACATGTCGCGCTTTCTGCACTCGTCTTGCATACGCTTCAAGTAACCCTTGGGCAGATCAAGGATACCGCCGGTTGAGAGGATGGGCTCCATAATGAAGGCTGCAAGGGAGCCGACGCTCTGTCGATCAATGAGGGACCAACCAAAGTCTATCTCAGTCTCCCAGTCCCAGGAGCCATCGGGCTTTCGGAACGGAGATCGGTAACCATATGGGGCGGGGAAGGCCAGGGATCCCGGCATAGAAGGGCCGCCGCGTCTACGACCTGCAGAGTATGTGGCAGAGCCGGCACCCTGGGTCAAGCCGTGGTAACTAGCTGAGAAGGCCACGATCTCGAACTTGCCGGTATAGCATTTGGCAATCTTGATGGCAGCCTCTGTTGACTCGGAGCCAGTGTTGAGGAAGAATGACTTTTGCAGGGGGCTGGGCAAGAACTTGGCTAGTCTCTCAGCTAGATTGACCACGGGGTGCGTGATCATGTTGCTGAGGAGATGATCCAGCTCCGAGACATAGTGCTTGACCACCTCAACGACCTCTTGATGGGAGTGGCCCAGAAGGGAGCTCATCTGTCCCGAGGTAAAGTCGAGAATCTGCTTGCCATCTGCAGTGTAGAGACGAGTCCCCAGGGCTTTGGTGATGACAACGGGAGAGAATGGAACTCCTGTGGTCATCACAAAGCTTTCGGCCTTGGACCAGAACTCTACGTTGGATGATGCCATGGTGAGAGAGGGATGAAATGGAATCGGGATGGAACTGTTATGGTAGAATGACTGATTGATGATGGATGTACAGGCCAGGTCAACAAGGCGTATATAAGCGTAATTACTCTACACGAGAAATAGAAATCAGCACCTTGATCCCTCTGAGAAGATTTTCATATGTAGAAGGAATGGCCGGGAAAGTCCTTTGCCAGCCACAAAAGTGTCGCGTGGTGAGATAAGAACGCCGCGGGAAACTTGTCCCGGCCAAGTCGCTACGGGAAACGTTTAGCCATTCCCCGCCACACAACGCGTTTAGCTTTGCGGTCAACTACTGCCCCGCAAAGATAAGGATGGTGGCCTTTCGCCGGTTGTTTTCTCTCATGGTATCTACTTATCCGCGGTTTGCGGTGTATATGGAAGCGCATTTCTCCTCGGAAAGCTTAAACATATTTCATTGATCATGAGGTCTCCTCTCGCGTGACGGACTCCGGTATCGAGTAAATGAAGATATTGGGTAAGAAATTCGTTCTATAGTTAAATACCGGAGGCTGTACATGGTGGCAGGTTGATCTGATTATACCGGACTGGACTATCATTGCTATTTTCTGACTTTGTGGCAAATCATCATCATGTCTGACCGGCATTTCTTTGACAACGCTACAGAATTGGTTGCTTATGCCCTCGACTCTCAGCCCCTGACCAACCCGCCTCTCAAAGTCGACCACGTCAACAAAATTGTGTATCGAAAGAACCTCAATACAGATCACGTCGCCGTCATCTCAGGGGGCGGTTCAGGCCATGAACCTGCATTCACAGGCCTTGTTGGCCAGGGCTTCCTGACAGCGTCGGTAGCTGGAACCATCTTTGCGTCCCCATCAACGGAGCAGATCCTTCATGCCATCGTCAAATGCAGCGAAACATCGAAAGGAGTTCTAGCTATTGTGATGAACTACACCGGAGACGTGCTCAACTTTGGTGTTGCTGTCGAAAAGGCACGAACTATGGGCATCGAGGTAGACATGCTAGTCGTCGGAGATGATGTTGGCGTTGGCCGATCGAAAGGAGGCAAGGTCGGGCGGCGAGGCATCGTAGGAACCGTGCTGGTCCAAAAGATTGCCTGCGCTCTCGCTGCCCAAGGAAGAAGCCTTCAAGACATATCAGCTGCAGCTAGGCTAGCCGCTGCAAACACTGCTAGCATCGGAGTCAGTCTGGCTCACGTTCACGTCCCCGGACGATCCGACACTTCAGGCAAACCTACCGAGGTCATCAAGGGAGACGCAGAGCTTGGAATGGGAATCCACAATGAAACAGGATCGAGCTTTGAGAAAGCCAATATTGTAGGGCTTGTAGAAAAAATGCTCAAACAGCTGCTTGACATTGATGATAAGGATCGAGCATTCCTACAAGTAAACTCCCCGATCGTGCTGATGGTCAACAATCTAGGTGGTGTAAGTGTACTTGAACTTGATGCCATCACCACGGTCGTGGGCCGACAATTGGCGTCTGACTACAATATCTGCCTAGTTCGTGTCCTTTCTGGCACCTACATGACCAGCCTCAATGGCATAGGCTTCTCAATCACGCTCCTGAACCTTGAAGCCAGTAGCCGCCATTATATATTGGAGCTGCTCGACGCACCAGCTCAGGCAGTTGGTTGGAGTGCTCCAATTAGTCCCGAAGCATGGCGTGCGGCTGAGGCTACTGTCTCACACAACCACATGATGGAGGAGAAGAAGCCCAAGATGATAAAGGTGAAACAAACTGAGAATGCTGTTGATGTTGGGACATATGACGCCGTCTTGGCTACAGATGCGCTTGTGAGTGGCTTGAGGAGGCTTATTAAAGCAGAGACAGAAATCACGCGCTATGATACAATTGTAGGCGATGGTGATTGTGGAATAGGTCTCAAGAGAGGCGCCGAAGGTAAATTGAACTATCTCGAGATAAGTCCTTCTGCTGATTAAGTTCTATAGCTGTCTTGCACCACATCCTGGACCAACCTCTCGCCGGGAGCGCCGCACTGGACTTGGCTAGCATACTTCCCAAGATCGAGAATTCTATGGATGGAACTTCTGGGGCTCTATATGCGATCTTCCTCAACGCCCTTCTACACGCCTTCCAGACCAGGGGGCCAGGAGTGGCGACACCTGAGGCCTGGGCTATGGTGCTTGAGCAGAGTAGCAGCATCTTGGCTCAATATACCCCAGCACGTGTCGGCGACCGCACGGTAATTGATGCTCTTGATCCTTTTATTCAGCAACTTGGCCAGACGAAGAGCTTAACAAGGGCGGCACAGGCTGCAAGACATGGGGCAGAGTCAACTGTCGGTATGAAAGCTAGCTTGGGACGCAGTGTATATGTTGGTGGTTCTGGGTTCCAGCAGGTGCCGGATCCGGGGGCTTGGGGCCTGAGTGAGTTTCTTGCTGGGCTTGCAGGTTTAGATGCAGATTAATTTGAAAAGCTTTATATAAATGCATCAATGTCTAGGCTTTTATATCACTTTTAGTAAAGTAAACCTTGACCCAGCTAGATCTTTTGTAGAATTACTAGTTTTAAAGATATTCTTATTTAAGTACGTTTCCTTTATATGTATTATTTTTAAGCTTATACTTCTATTAAAATAAGTAATATACTTATTTAAAAATAAAGTAAGTAGTTAGTTACGCTGTTAGACTTTACTATTGTTCCTTCTAGTTCTAGTATTTTCGAGTTCACGTCATCTACTGTGGTCACTGCCTTATCGCTTTCGCCAATCACAACTCTATCAAGTATTACTAACCACATCTCGTCATCATCGACATCTGACTATGTCTTAACTTTAGCCAACATCATTTTGTCGATGTCAACTGACGCTTCATCATCCATCACCGATGCCTTAACCGCTCGAGCCTTGACCACCGAGGGTTATATGGATGTATATCAAGATGTCAAAGAGACTGGACCAGAAATTGTCTCGTTTTTGCGGAAATATCTCTGCTCATGGTCATCAGGGTGTTCCAGGTATTCAAAGTTAAACACCGCCACAAACTATTATTCTTATGCTGATTGCTATCTAACCCTAGTGCCATCCCCTCAACAGTGATACAGTCTCAAAGGTTCCATGTAATTCCAGGTTGGATGGCCTCCAGTATAGCCATTAGTTCCTTGTGCACCCGTGCTTGGGTCTCTGCACCGTCCTTGCTTCTAACAAAAGTGCTAGGTTCTCTAACTCTGCACTCGCTCATGTACTTTCCGTGGCTCTCATCCCCAGCAGCAGCGCTATGCACGAGTGTTCGGGAACCTTCCTCTGTCTTGCGTGCAACGAGCGTTTTGGCGATGGAAAAAAGGTAGCGAGTCAATCCCTTGATGTCGGGTTAGCTTTTGATGGATCGATAGTAAGGTTTGAACAGTACCTTGACGTCTTTGCCTAGCTCTGACTCGCACAGCCCAGGGTGTACATTGTTCAGAATGATTGGTTGAGCGCTGTGAGGGCTGTCTTTCATCGCCGTAGCAAATGAACGGACAAGCATTACCTCGAGTAGTTTCGACACGTTGTACCGATCATTGAGCCATTCTGGTCTATTTTCGTTCAAAGCACTAAAGATTGAAGGTTCAAATCTTTCTCGAAATTTCGCCTATACCTTGTCAGATCTGAAGTCTCCTTGAATCGGGCGCTCAAGCTAAAAGGGGAACCCACGTTGTAATGAACTGCTGAGCTAGTGATGACCAGCCTCGACGGTTGACCGGTCTTTTGATATGACTTTCGAAGGATCGGAAACAGATTCAGTGCTAGAAGGAATGTTCCAATGACATTGACTTTGATTGTCATCTCAGTCCCTTCACTCTCTTCATAGGTATTCCTCAAGATGCCGGCGTTTTCCACCACGACGTCGAGCCTTTGAAGAGAATTGCACCTTGAGGCAAAGGATTGTATTGAATCATATTTATCCATTTCCAGCTGCCATACCTGGACAACGTTCTTTCGCTCCGTGGAAGCCTCAATAGAGGCTTTGGCTGCTTCACCTTTTTCTAGCGACCTGACCGCGAGAATGACAAGTTCTGCATCTAATCGCACAAAATGCCTGGCAGCTTCCAATCCCAAGCCAGTGTTAGAGCCTGTGACTATGATTGTCTGGCCTTGGAACGAGGTGGTTGGGACGGGAATGCGTTCTAATTGTCCGCGAAAGGAATCCATGGCTCTAGTTTCGAATGCTCAAATAACCGTGATGGATAATAGAAAGAAAGAGAATAAGGAGATACTTTGAGGGCGGACGTTAATGTTCACTGTATTCTGCATTATGATCTACTGCTATCAATTACCTATCTCTCTATATTTATAGATATGTAATCTGCTAAGTAAACGGAATCGCCGGGTTTCTTTACTCGAGGGTTCGGGGACTAAACCAAGGTAGTTAGCTACAGCCGCTGCCGCCTGTGTTGATTTCTAATTGCCAACGCCCACAGAACGCGGGACTCAAGACATAACAAACCCGAACCCAAGCCTTGGAGGATCACTAACTATTTAATAGCAACGTGAAACTAGACAGCGTCCATCTGTGTGTCATTATGTAATGACACTTAGTCCTGCAACAGAGTTTCAAGACTAGCGCTCTGTGGTAAATATTCAAGTCTTCCTCCCCCGACACGGGACGATATTTACTCCGTCGGGATAACTAATGCATAGGCCCGTTTTGAAAAGCTTCCGTCGAGGGTCCGGCCTATTTGTAGTACATAAGGAGAATGTGGGCCGGTGCGGCCGTGCACGGCTTTGACAATTTACATCAAAAGATTGCCATGCAGCCATAGCATTTGCCAAGCTTGCGACACCGTAAGGACTATTCAGTGGGGCGTTAACAAACAAGAAGAACCACGGTTTTTTCTGCACACATTGTACAGCTAGAGCCTAAGATAACTCAGTAAGTCTGTTTTGGTGTCGTTGTTTAATTCTTGCTGCTTCCCTCGAGATCAAACATTTATATCCCCTGATCACACCCTTTCAGTCTTATCTTGAGCTTCTGAGTAGCTGCCGGAGTTCCAAGACGAATCCGAGATACTACAGTAGCATTTCAACCCCAGATTCAAGATAGATTGCCGCCTGTCACTTAAATTGAGTCTTATTAGCTGCCTGCAGTAATCTAAGGTCACGGCTCACTGCACCTCCTCTTCATATATATCGTTAGCGACGATGTAACTACCAATGTACCTAACGTCAGGCGAAAGCGGTACCATCACAATTTTCCAGCCATAACGACGACCCTCATACAACTGGAATTATCTCCACCGCCCTACTGAGTTCTCAAAGTTGCCAACTCCTCCTCAGTAACCTGACCATCAAACTCCTGCATCTTGGGCAAGTTCTTCAAGCCCTTTGCCGTCGCAGAAACACATCGACTAAGAGGTGTTCCATTCTTAAACATTCCCTCGCTACGAGGGTTGAACCAATCCTTCTCAAGAAACTCGCGATCCAGAGTTCCCAGGTATAAATGGAAAGAATCCCGCCATCCGTCAGGCAATTTCCCATCAGCGCAGTATTCTGGCTCCAGTTTGAAATGGAAGCATAGCTGCGTTCCGCAACGACCACAGAAGCTGCGGGATACATCAGAACTGCATTTGACGGAGTGGAAGAAGCGTAACCAAGTTTTGGTCTCGCCTGTTGCGCGGAGGACATCCATGGCTGAGACGTATGGAGGGCGATCCGCATCTGCTTTTGCGGCGTCATAGTCATCTGCAAGGACATTCAAGATTCGACCAGAAACTATGTCTGATTCAGATGAAGGCGACATGGCGGAGACAGTGAGCATAGGCGCTGGGATGTCAAGAATGCCTACTGCTAGGAACGAGCTTGTCGATCTGCGACAGTCGTTGCAGTGGCATGTCATGGTACCAGGAAGTTTGATGCCAAAGGCCGGAGGGGTGAGAGGGTTCAATGGGCGATCTTCCAGTGCAGGGACGTCAATACGATAACGGATGGCGCCGCAAGAGCAGCCACCGGTCACTTGGACGGGTTCGTTGGGAAGAGGCATGTTGATTGAGAGGAGAAAGATGCTTTGGAGTTTTGGTTATGGATTCACGATCTCATACGCAGTTTTATACTCTGATTCTGGCTGTATTTGTTTAATTCACGATAAATTCCGAAGCTGAAAACTGGCCTCGGCTCATGACGGTGAGGCGCTCTTGGCAGTCATCGCTACTGGTGGACTGTTGTAGTTTCGCGTTATTATTACCAGAACAACACAAAATGTTTATGGAGCTTGAAATCTTGCTACACCTTGTGATCATCCAAAATCACTGTCGTATCTGCTTCAGGCATTGAGGTGTTTAAATTGACTGGATCGCTTGGCTTTAAGATGGCTTTATTGCTGCCAAGCCCAAACAGACCACTCAGAGCCAGAGGAGGGTGTCCACAGGGCGTAACGAATTCCGCCGTGCTTATGCGTTACGAAAACCGTGACGGAATACGAGCAATTGCCTCATGGAAATTCACAACGGCTAAACGGCTCGTGATGTCATCATTAATCTCCTGTAAACGTGGCGTTGAGAGGCTCAGACCAAGCTTAGCGGTAGGTAAGTACTTGAAGGGGAAAGTAAGCTTACTCCACTAGAGGACTGGTCATTGGTCAATCCTCACTACTCGGTCTTTGCCCCTCCCATTATCGATAAGGATCAGACTATGCTACCCTAAACTCAAAGACCGAGCGCGATCTGCAGACCTGGGCCTTTTTTATATTGCTCGGCCTTGAATATTTTCTCATTTCGAAACTACGCGATGGCTTTTATTAGTTCAAAGGATTCTGATATGACTTAATTACAGGTATTTGTTGTGGCTTAGCATCATGTCATAGCTTAAAGTTATTAGTTTTAGATCAAGCGCTCTGTACAGCCGAGTTCGGTCTTTAGCTTCTCATATGCTGGAGCATACTGGAAATGAGAGGTCGTGAAGTTTAAATAGCCATGGTGTAGCACCGATACCTTGCTCTCTCATCTTGGCATTTCTCAATATCTCCAATTCAACAAACACACAAAATGCGTCTTCTAGCTCTTCTCGTTCTTCTCAAGACTTCACGGGCCCTGCTCGTTCCTTCTCCCCCAGGCCCTTATGATGTCGCCGTCAAAAGCTTTGAGCTGGTTGACCTAAACCGTATCGACGCATTTGCCCCAAAGCCTAATACCAAGCGCCGTCTCATGGTATCGGCCTACCTCCCTATCGACGCCCAATACGGCTGTAAAGATGAGGTTGTTCCATATGTGCCTGCCCTTACAGCAAAGGCATATGGCAAGGTGGCTGGAACTCTTGGCCTACCTGACAATATAGTCAAGGACTTTGAGATGAAGGTCTGCAATATCTCAACTGTCAAGCCAAAGAGGTTTCACAAGCCGAAGAAGGAATACCCCGTCGCGCTTTTCTCACCAGGTTATCAAGGCTCAAGGCTCGTGTACGGGGCCATGGCAAGGTCCCTTGCAAGTCTTGGGTATATCATTCTCACCGTGGACCATACTTATGAAGCCTTTGTGGTTGAGTTCCCTGATGGGACGGCTGCACCTGCTGCTGAGTTTCCGGATAATATGAACTCGACGTATCGACAGCTCGAGGTAAGCTCACTCTTTATTCAGCTCTGTCGGAAGCGCAATAATAACTTTGACTATTAGGTCCGAACCAGAGATGAGTCCTTTGTCATCTCTCAGCTCTGCAATCAGACACTCGTGGAACAGGTTTTTGGCGACTTTCCTGGTACCTTTGACCCTCACAGAGTTGCTGTATATGGTCACTCCTTTGGTGGATCAACTGCCGCCGTGACAGCCCAGCGCGATCGCCGTGTCATTGGAGGTCTCAACTTTGACGGTCCGATGTATGGATCTGTGGTCGAAGAAGGCTTGAAGCGCACGCCGTATATACTTGTTGGAACCAATATGACAACGCCTGATCCAGTCCCTGGTTGGAATGCATTCTACGACAAGATTGATGCTCCGAAGATGGAGATGGTGGTTAAGCGTACACGTCACTATGCATTTACAGATGTTCCGCTGCTTCTGACCGAGTTCAAGATTTCAGCCAAGTCAGAAGCTATGGTGCATGAGGTATTTGGGACGCTTAGTGGAAGGAAGGTTGAGAAGGCAGCGAATGAGATTATGGTTGGATTCTTGGACTTGGTGTTTGAGAAAAATGCCAAGAAGCTCAAAGATATTGGCAGAAAGGATGGTATTCACGTTCTACAGCGCGATCTTGCATAGGTAGTGGGAGACTGAGGCTACTGTTTGTGACAGTCTGGCGGATGCATGGTTGGTAATGTTTTATGGCCTAGAAAGCTGAGCAACCATGAACTCCTATCTGATTTCATAGCCCATTGGAATTTAGCCTTGTCTCAAGGTTCGCAAATTAACCAGCTTGACATATTTGTTTGAGATAGGCAGTAACCGGCATAGAGATATTCCGGCCGGTGATGCATCTCCCCACCAACATGTTCACGAACCAAATTAATATTATTTGTCTCTTGATTTAGACGTGCGACGATACCTGAGCATACACCGACAACAGCCTCTTCGTTATCGTGTCGCATTGCAGAAGGCTCTTTTCCCAGGTTTTTAGTTTAATTTTCTGTCGACTCAAGCAACTTCCTATCACGCCTACCTGCTGCATCTTAGCCACCATGCGAATGAGTGATCGAGAAGCTGGTCCGGCCATTCGAGCAAGACTCGAGCCTTTGGGTCGAACAGGCCTCAGCATCATTTATGCCGACAAATCCAAGCCTCAAGTGGCTATAAAAGCCACCGGGTTCTGGTTAGATGGGGAAATGTATGACCACGCAGCTTTTGCCGAGGATACAAGCGAGACGTTCAAACGCGAAGCCGCTATATACAATGCCTTAAGCGCTCACCCACATATCCTTAAATCATTTGGAGCTGCATATCTCCCCGCTACTCAGAAGGAAGGATCGGACTCCAAAGGCGAGGAGGAGCGAGAAGCTTGGGCCTTGAAACTGGAGAGAGCCCCCAACGGCAACCTCCGCGAGCGCATTCTCCAAGGCGATGCACTACCTATGACCCAGCGCTTGCGGATGGCATTGGACCTTGCAGACACGCTGCAGTATGTGCATAGCCGAGGCGTGATCTGGGGTGATATCTCGACACGGAATATTCTCCTCTTTGACGATCACCACATCAAACTGAGTGACTTTGCTGGCTCCACTCTACGCGATGTATATCCAGACCTGCTCTTTGCCTGTGAGCCTCGCTACTGGATCCCTACGACAGACCCCTCAAGCCCAGAAAGGAGCACTTTTGAGAAGGAATTGTTTGCACTTGGCACTGGTATCTGCGAGATTACTGAATGGGAGGTACCGTATGGCGAGATTGAGATCGAGGAGTTGCAGGAGAAATTAATGCGTGGGGAGTATCCCCGCGTAAGTGAGGACAATCCCGCACAACATATCATTCGACGACTTTGGAAACTGGGCTATAGTTCAGTTCAAGAAATTGCTGATGCGCTTCGCGACATCATAGCTACTATATAGATAAAAGCTGGCTATAAGGTCCCATCGAGGATAATTGGCAAGAAAGCTGGGCAGAGTTGGATTAATCGTGGCCATGAAATGAGGTCAAATACACTTGACTTGTCACCAGCTTGACCGGATTGAGCCAAGAGACTAGAGTGATCGGGTTGTGGACAGAGGGGTTCGAGCTAGTTTCTGTTCCACAAACCTGATCCAACCAACATCCACTGCAAAGTCCTCGAAGACACTTCAGAAATGAACATCCAA
The DNA here is from genome assembly GCA_013364945.1 of Fusarium tupiense. Lineage (NCBI taxonomy): Eukaryota > Fungi > Ascomycota > Sordariomycetes > Hypocreales > Nectriaceae > Fusarium > Fusarium tupiense. The sequence continues at coordinate 24,702 of JABEEO010000441.1, read as the reverse complement.
TCACGACTATGATATTCCGGAGCATTCACGGACCCGTCTCGGTATTTTAAAGAAATCCGTCGGCAAAGTGACCTCCACTATTCCGACAGTCTAACCCAGTTGATTCCGATGCCCCATGCGTTCCGATACCCCGCTACACTAGTCCCCGGTACCCCACGGGGAAGATCTTGAATGAGATGCTAGAGATATAAGAAGTTAACACCTCCAACGGCTCGACAGGTCTCTAGACGTATCTTTCGTAGACCATTGAAGCTATGTATATCGCGAACTACTTGAGTATACCATTCTTGGCTGGCGCCTTTCTAGCCGGCATAGTTCTCTATGCTTTAGTCAACGCCTTCAAGTCTCCTCTCCGCGGCTTACCTGGACCTTGGTACACTCATTTTACTCACCTCTTCCTCAAATATCAGATCCTCGCTGGCAACCGCGTTCACTACATACACGCATTGCACCAGCGCTATGGACCAGTTGTGCGCGTTTCGCCCGGAGAAGTTGCCGTCAGTGATCTAGAAGCGTTTTCCAAAATCCACAAGATTGGTTCTGGATTTGTCAAGTCGGCTTGGTACGATGCCGTAACTCCCGACCGAGAACCAGGCATTTTTGTCATGAGAGATCCTCACCAGCACGCTGCTCGAAGGCGGTTGTTTGCTCGTGCTTTTAGTGTCAGCTCGTTGTTGACCAATTGGGAGTCTGAAATCAGAGAAAAAGCTGAGCTTGCGGTGAAGAGCATAAAGCGAGATGCTCAGAGTACTGGAGCAGATGTGTTCAAGTGGTGGACCCTTATGGCGACGGACGTGATCGCTCATCTTTCATTTGGAGAGTCATTTCGGATGCTGGAGCTGGGCAAGGTAACTATACATTATTCTCTCAGACTAATAAGCCCCGGGACTAATCGACTCCAGCAAACTCCTTACATCGATGCCATCCAGTCTGCCCTTCTTATGAGCGGCATTCGTGCCGAGCTGTCATGGATCTATCCTCTTCTCAAGCGTCTGCCTTTCCAAGGGTTAAAGACGTTGCTGAATGCCGACAACGTCGTCCTCGAGCACGGCTCTATAGCTGTTCGAAACATGCAAAGCGCAGGGGACGGCCTCAGCAAGGCGAATTTGTTCAGTCAGATGCTGGCTGAGTCTGACAGTCAGGAAAAGACAACTCTCTCCATGTCAAGCGTGCAGGCAGAAGCAGGCAATCTCATCGTCGCTGGATCAGACACTACGGCTGTGACGCTGACGTATCTCATCTGGGCCGTTCTCAAGCAGCCTCAGCTTCAAGCTGAACTGGAACGCGAGATATCAGAGCTAAGTGATGAGTTGACTTTTGATGAGCTTAAGGGTGCCCCGCTTCTCAATAGTGTCATTGAAGAGACACTGCGTCTGTATGGTGCAGCTCCTGGTGCTCTTCCGCGTGTCGTGCCTGGTAAGGGTCTTGATGTTTGCGGCCATTACATCCCTCCCGGTACTGTCGTCAGCACCCAAGCGTTTACATTGCACCGCAACGAAAACATCTTTAACGATGCACAAAGGTATGGATATACTGACTTACTTATATGATTCCACGCTGACAGTGCAACAAGGTTCAATGGCCATCGTTTTATGGACAAGTCCACACTCACAGCAGCGCAAAAGACTGCCCTGTCTCCATTTGGGGCTGGATCAAGAATCTGCATTGGTCTACACTTGGCCTGGATGGAGCTACGACTTGGTGCCGCGCTATTCTTCCGCGATTGCCGTAGCGCCAGGCTAAGCCCTGACATGACTGATGAGATGATGGAGATGGAGAACAGGTTCTTGATTGCACCCAAGGGGCATAAATGCATTGTCAAACTGTGATGATGGAATGAGGAGGACAGAAACTGGTCTGTTGTTTGTCGGCATCGCGCTGAGATATGGAATAAAAACGTCGGCGATTTTGATATAGCTTGTGCAGGCTGTTGACGTGCTACCCATGATTGAGGCTAAGCTATTTATTTTCGTACCTCTTAGCCCTGAGCGACTAGACTAATAAGATTGCCTTCTAATTGGTGAAACGCCTGCCCAAGCCCTGAATTTCCCAACAGCTAGGCCGAACACGGAGTATGGCGTCGATAAGCGCAGGCCGATAAATATAAGTAAGCAATAGTCTATTGCTAGAAGCCAGTAGCTCGTGTAGCTGAACATTTTGCCAAATTAACAACCCCTGATTATCATTATTAAAAACATGGTATTTCTCGCATTCGAACTCGAATTTCTGTCGCGCACTCTTGCAAAACCCCCCGTTCATTGATCCGCTGGTTATTCAACCACGTCCATTCACTTTACGATGCGTTTCTCACTTCAGTCCTTGGCCATCTGCTTGGTCTCGAGCCAGGCCCGTCTTGCTCTGGCGTCGCCGTGCAAGCCTCTTACTACTACTACCGCGCTCGCTGCTACCACCACGACTACTGCTATCGCGGAGACCACCACGACGGCTGCTGGAGAAACTACCAACACTGCTACCACTGACGACTCTACTACTGCTGCTGCTGGAGCTACCACAACTACAGCCCTCACTGATCTGTCCACCACGGTCGCACTCAGCGAAGGCTCTACAACCACTGCACTTGCTGAAGAGTCGACCACCACTACTCTTGCTGAAGAGTCAACCACCACTGCCATCACCGCCGAACCAACTACGACTACCTTTGAGGCGACGACCACGACCGCTGCTGAGACCACAACTACAACAGAGGCTCTCGAGGGGACTCAGATTTCGGCTGTCTTTGACGACAACACCGAGAAGGATACATATCTCGATCGATATGGCGGTACCTACAGCACTCCGCAGACAGGCGGTTCAACCTCCAAGGCCCGCTTCCAACTTGAGCCCGAGACCAACCGACTCTTCACATATCTCGTCGATGGCACCAAGGTCTACCTCTTCACCGTCATTCCCACTGGCCCCAACTACGCCTTCCAGTTTGATACACCAACCAACATCGACCCGTATCCTGCTATCTACCACTATGTTCAGTGCACACCCGATGCCAACAACGTCCTCAGCTGTGCCTCCGAAAGTGGCCCAACTCCTATTGTTTGGTACTGGTCGGAGAGTAATGTGAGGTACTATGGAAACAGTGACCCTGACTTTGATAGCGCACCTATTGTCCACTTTAGACTGGACTAATTCACTCACGGGGCCAGTTGCTGCGTGGCATGACTCTGAGAGTTGATTCAGTCTTTAATGGATAATAGAGAAATTGAGGATGGTTTTGGTGGTACGCATTCACCGCGCCAAGGGTTACATGTTCTTGTATATAGTTAATCGACATATATCTTTATATACAATCATTACATGAAGTAGGATAAATCCAGGGCCTCACCATGTCGTCTTGTCCTCATACGGATCAGATGTTTCTCACGTGTTCATCGGTGCCCTTCGTGTCAGTTATGCATCTATTCCCAGACTCTGACTCACTCGCTGGACCCAGGCTCTCAGGCTCAGCAAGACGCATCTCAAGATCCGGGTGCTTTGTTTTCCACCGCTTCATGTACCAGACTCCTCCCATCAGGATCGCCCACATGGTAAACAAAAACACTGTTGCCGCTGGATATCCATGCGGGAATTCTGGTGCCTCGACAGTCGGAAAAGTGAAAAGCGGGATCCATATCTGGTTGCAGAAACCAAGTGTCATCATAGACGAAATAATGAGACCCCGTTCGCCGTAGTTCTCCTTCAGGGTTGAGTTGACCCACGAGTAGAGGATCGGCGATGCCATGCCAGAGAAGCCACCAAAGTAAAAGGCAGCGAACTTGAGGCCATCAGGGACAGTCCATATGGAAAGCACAATACAGGCGAAGAATACGAATGATGCTTGAAATGTCCACAGTCCTCGAAGGCTAAGGCAGCCTGCTAATGTTGTGCCAAGCCACGAGGAGATGGCTCGGAGCAGGTCGATAAATGTTGGGAGGATATTGACGAGTTCGATTGAGTAGCCAGCATGTCGCAACCAGAGGGCCATGTACCCAGTCTGCTTAGATGTCAGTGTCGATACTTGATGATAGTGATGAGTAGACTCACCCAGTAATGGGCCTGGCAAAGGAAGATGTAGCACGAGACGCAGATCCACCACATGGGACGGCTTAATGTGTACTTAAACGTCTTCCATGTGATTCCCTCCTTCTCGACGGTAGGTATGCGCTTGAGAGCGAGGGCATGCTCTTCCTCAGTCATGTACCACCTTCTGGGCGATGTAGGCAGTCCAGGCCAAACGACGAATCCCAGAAAGGCGAGGGGTAACGTAATGATGCCCTGTACAATGAACAGCCATCGCCAGCCAGCACGCCCAAAAACACCGTTGAGATTTCGGTATGCAGCAGCTTGGAGGTATCCAGAGAACATGGAGCCAAGCGAATTGCCCATGAACCAGACGCCTGCTCTCTTGAATAGCTCTTCGTTCTTAAACCACGAGCCAACTGCGCCGACAACGTCAGTACCCAAAAGGGTCAACGTCTTCAACGATAGTTACTTCTCAGAGACTTACGGATGAGATGGGTGCCGCCAAATGAGCTGGCCTCTAGGAACCCAGTCAGAGCCCTAAGGATATAAAGCTGCCAGCTATGTTTGATCTCTGACTGACAGAAAGCGATAACGGCCCAGAGAATCTGCAGAGAAGGAAGCAGGAATGGTGCACTGTCATGGTTAGCTTTTTACATTTATATGGTTAGCAGATCAATTTGTTCCGACTTACATTTTGCCTTTTGTTTGCAGAGTCATAAGAGGGATCTGACCTAAGACGTACGCCGTATTATCTACATAAATAATATCCAGATCAGCCCTATCCCTTTGATAAATGGTGCACATGACCTACAAGCAACGACATAGTAGTTTAACTCATTTCCAAAGGCATTCAGGTCTTCTCTCATGCCGGAGACATAGGCGTTGGTAATGTTTTGTTGTCCGAGAAACTGAAGAGACTGTCAGTGTAATGCCACGTACGGGCGAGAAGGGGGGCTGACGCGGCAAAAGACTGGTAGGAGTTAGTGCATTAGCATGTTAATAGAATGTGAGACTCACAACTTAGCGACCCAAAGACAAGGATGGCGAGATCAAGCTTGCGAAGAAGCCTTCTCTCTTCTTTGGGATACTCCGACGCTTCATCATTATCAGCCCATAGTTACCCCGTAAGAACAGATACAAGGGACATACGATACCAGTCAAAGACAGACACCACCACTGCTCCGACTTTGTTCCTTTTCAAGGCTGCGACGACACTCATTTTCACTGACTTAGAGCCACGAACGTTATCAAACGGTATGTCAATCAGGAACTGCTGCCGGGAACGGAGATAAAATTCAGAATTTAAGCATAGTCTTATAATATCACCTATATTCTCGGAATGTCGCATTGATCTGCAAGTATGGCGAGCTTGTCCGCCCAGACGTCGTATCGACAGGGTACGCCATGTTCTCGGTCCGCGGTGTCTGATTTGGATACCGGATAAGTAGAATTAGATATCTTCTTAATAAAACTTTCAATAAAAGGTATCTGAGCCAACCGCATGGAGAGTATAATGCATGACAATGGAACTCAAGGTAGAGGATAGGAAATATCTTCGTTGATCGAATGGCAACATGTCCTCCACTTAGGATGCTACCACTATCTGGCCAACGACATACAGCTCTGCGCCCGAATGTGGAGAAGTTTCAGTCTACTTATCTATTGCGACATAAGCAGGCACTATAACGCAAGTTATGTATTGTAAGAACGGGCCAGGTAAAATTCATTTAAATAGTAAATTATTCAAGACTCGTGTAACAACCTCATAAAGCAACAGAAAGCAGTAGGGGCTAGCTATAACAGCTATATATCTATAAAACAGTCTTTTAGTTAACATATCAGTCTAATTTGGGCTCTGACTTCATTGCTTGTTTACTATATTGATTTGTGAAGTGCTTATTAGCATCTTTGGCCCCAAGAATATCCTGAATTTGCTTGAGCCGTCCAAAGCTGCACTATTATGCATGTCTCCGACAACGTTCCGGGCTGGGCAGGTACGCTCTCTCTCCAAGGAAAACCCAAAGAATCATCACCAGGTCACTGCTGGAGGAGCCATGCTGGGCACCTAAAATCCCTTGCAATCACTTTACCTGTTGGGTCTAGGTGGCGAAGCGAGCGTGTCCTCGTGTCAAATTGCTCAGATCATGGCGATCACAGCAACCAAAACAGGAAATGCGGTTACTCTCTTCAACATCATGGAGGTCAAGAACTGGCAAACCCTGAATGATCAGACTCCTATCATTCAGGGTTCAAAAAGCTAGCTGCGATTTGGGTAGGTATGAACTGGCTTTACATTGTAAGCAATGGCAACATTAACGACAACGCGTGTTGACTTTCTATGATGGGTAAACACGATGCTCTACTAGGAAGGCTACGTTCGTATAGAAGTTGCCCGCGGAGACTCTGGCTTTCGTCTTTATAAGTCTAGCACCTGTCAATTCCCCAGGCAACATTTTTCAATAGCCTCCGTTGCTCTTGAGTAGCTTAAACAGTCTTGAGGCAAACGCTTGCGGATGGAAATGGCTAGGCGAAGTTGGTTAATCGATAGTCTGTTCTAGACTGCTGTCTTATCGTTAGCGGACATGCTTCTGCAGTAGTGTCAGTTGCCAAGCCAATATATTCGTAAGATTCTCCTCACTGCCGCTCGATAATTGGCTCAGTGGTGGTTAACGTGGATGTTTATGCCTGTTCAAAGAGCATCTTTCGCCAACACCGCCATTTATATATCCAAGGCCCATGAACCATCGACCAGCTGAATTCATCAAACACATTCAATTAATTACAGCAAGTAATAATTTTTTTCTTCCACGATGTCTGAACATTCTAACCGGCCGCCGGAGCCCAAATTCATCGGCGGTTTTAACTTTATAATTGAAGAAACCGGCACATTGATGGATCTTGCCGGCGGTGGCGGGCAAGAACCCCCCGTAATTGCATAGTAAGGATAATTTGGAAGTTCAATAGTTTATCGAGTTTGACGCTGACAACACCTTAATCCTAGTATGGATCAGGATGACGGAAATCACCGGAACCAAATCTGGTCTGTTTTCTCCGTACCCGACAAGGACACATTTCTCATTAGGAGCGAGACAAATGGGGCGTGGCTGTATTTTACGGGTAACTATACTACTGAACAATATTGCTGAAGACGCTGACAAATGTTTTAGGACCAAACTACCCAGTTCGCACAAACTATGGGCCCTATAATGATGAAAGCGCTCAATGGCGGTTTCGGGGCGGCGACGTGGATAACCTGGACAACGGCGCGTCTGTATCGTAAGTGTGAACAATATCACCAAATTCTGTAGCTTGGGTTTAATGTCTTTGATAGAATTTGCAGTGCAAGGCACCCGAATAGTGTATTGGATCTCGAGGGAGGAAATCCTACAGGAAGAATCCTAACCTATAACTATCACGGTAGCCCCAACCAGCTCTTCAAGCTTCGGAGGAAATGGTAAGCTGATGTTTTGTGATTTGGAGAGGTAACAGTCAGATTTGAGACATTATTACGGAGGTAGTTACCATGACTCTTAACATTACCGAATAGAAATGCAACGGATTAATGTTAGTTCGGCACGCTCCGGCTATTCGCCGGACCTCGTTAATTGTGCATACCTGCCTAGATGCCCCAAACACCAAACCTTACTCACTATTATTTCAATTTCAGCCCGCTGTCCCCCCAACTCCATCCATTTTGCAATCTCGGTCACAACCAATTATCGCGTCATTATTAGACATGACTAGTATAGACGAAAATGCTGCTACAGGAAAAACTAATTCCGGCCGCGCTGCCTGTACAGAATGTGCGCGTCGTAAACAAAAGGCAAGAACCAAGCAGTCCAGGCTCCATCTATTAGCAGCGTGGCTCATTTCAACACCAGTGCGACCGTAATTGGCCCTGTAATAACTGCCAAAAACGGAACGTAGCGAATAAATGTCAATTCAAGCCCCTCGAGCGCCAGAGTCCACGTCAAAAGAAGCGCCCAATTGATGTTGGAATTCCCGAGGAATCGATGGAGGACGAGTCTGGTGATGAAGTTGATGAGGCACATGTGCTTCAAGTTCTGGGGTATGGCTCAGAATCCTTTTTCAACAAGATTTGTATTCAAGAGAAGGTAAGTTAGAGCACCCCAATGTTAGAGATCGGATGAAAGGGGAAGAGTAAGCGACTAATATTATAACAGAAAGAGAGGACACTGCCGAGTCAACATCGCATGGATCCTAAATCATGCCCTCAATTACAACACGTTCTGGATGTACTTCCTACCCGATCATTCATGGGTAAGTTTCTAGAGACTGTCCGGATATCAGTTGACGGCTGTTAAACCTCAGGTTCAGACACCCTTGTTAAAAACTTCTTCGACAATGTCAACTTCCACTATTATATCATCTACCCCTCGTCCTTCTTGGATGAATACAGTAGCTGGTGGACCGATCGGATCTCAGGAAATCCCATCAAGTTACAATGGACGTGCCTTCTCACTGTCATTTGCGCATGCTCCGCTCAATATCTAAGTACCGAGCTACAAGGGAGGTTTGAGCATGAATTAGGTGTCAGGACCCAAACGCTCACCGAGCGGTACCACCGTGCTTCTAGCGAGCTTTACAGCATCATTCCACCTAGAGAAAGTCACTTGCATGGTGTACAATACTTGCTACACTCATGTTACTGGTACAAGTCTGAAGCCCGGTTCACGGAGTGTTGGTACAGCTTATCCGCCGCTATTCGGGTAGCCCAGGAAATTGGTAGAGATCAAATGCACGCAACCACTTAGTAGCGCTAATGTATTTTCGCAGGTATGCATCAAGAAGCTTCGTTGCTCTACCTCTCTGACTTTCAGCGCGAAATGTACCGACGAGTTTGGTGTGTGCTTGATACATGGGATTGGTGAGTACTCTGTTGGTCCTATAGTCATTATATCTGACAAGTGATAGGCAAATGTCTGCCCTGCTTTCGAGACCTCTGATGATAGACCGAACCTGTTGCAAGGTCGGTCTGCCCGAGCTGACCCTTGAAGGCACCACCCCCTCACCAATGGTACACCTGAAATTACAGTCGGAGCTTATTAGAAGGCTTTTTAACCGGTTTGGGCCTACCAGAAATGTCGTTGAGCCTGTCGACATTCAAGAGTATCAGAAAATGTTGGAAGACTGGATGATGAAGTTTCCACCGATATTTGACCTTGATAATCCGGATTATGACCAGGACGCTCTTTGCCCATGGATTCCGCTACACCGCCATTACATTCACACAATGGGATATTCCATGATCCTGGATCCATTTCGTGTTCATTTAGGCACATCCATTGATACCAAAACCGCATCCAAAGCTGAGATCCAAATACGATCAGACGGCATCGACTACGCTTTGAAGTTGATGACTACTCTCCGTGGGTTCTTCAACCACGTTTGGCCTCGTGATGCCAAGTTTCACTTTGTTATCTTTTCTATTTTTGACACATCGGCCTTGTTCTCGAGTATTCTAGTCCACGACAAAGATGGCTCCGCCCCCAAGCGTCTAGAAATGCTAGACTCATTCGACATGGCTCTAGACATGATCAAGCATTTAAGAACAGTTGCTCCAAACTTTCAACTTTACTATAAGATCCTCCGTCGGTTACGACTCAAGGCTGCGGGGAAGTTCTCTACGATCCCAGGGGTCCCTGAACCGCCACGCAAGTGTCTGAAAACTGCTGCTTCGAAATCGACACCGCTGCTGCCGGATATTCATGCCACACCAAGCACCCTCTCTGCTGTTGGTAGCCACACTGAATATGATACAGCCTCAATCGCCCGACTCTCAAACGCTGGCCTTGACCATGATCTACTAGCTCAAACGAATCATGGCTTCCAACGCCTCCACCCTTCTCATGACACGGATTCAGTTCAAGAAACATCCACAGTTGCTCAACCACCCATAGACCAGTCCAGCATGAATAAGGATTTCCAATCCCTATCGAGGCTTGAAAGTGGGAACTCAGAGCAAACTATGTTTGCATCTATATCCGAGGAGGAACTTGGAAACCTAGCCGAATTGTGGAGGTGGGAAGATTTGGATTTGGGTATTATCGACCAATTAAACCCATGATATTTGGTAAAGAATACAAGTTCATTCAGTGGTTAAAATACGCATGGTGATGTAATTCATATGGTGAATTGAACCTGACGTTAACATTAGATATGTCAGGATATCTTAAGACTAATATATATGTAGAACGGTGATTGGTAATATGAATCAGTTAGACATTATCGCAGAGTGTGTTTTATTAATCTTTACAGTAGGGTATTTTTTATTTATAATGTAACTCTAGTAAAGATTAAGAAATAAGTTAGACATACTGTTTAAACCAATTAAGCATCTCGGCTGGCTCCTTTGCAAAGTAATTATAACCATCAAAGCGCCTATCGGTATCCTCAATCCAGACCATTTTCTTTTCCTTACTTCCAAGTGCATCAAAGATTTGTTGGCTGTCAGAGGTGTCGATCAAGAAATCTTTGCGAACCTGCGCGAAAAGGGTCGGAACTGTTACATTTTTTGCCAAAGGTAGAGGAGTCAGCTCCTTTAACCTAAAGCCAGTAAGCTCATAGATGCGCTTATCAAATGCGGCGACAGTGGCCTCCTTATCGAGGCCGGAGTTGATGGCGCCTTTCTCGACAAAGGCATGCCCAGAGACTGCTTGGAGAAGAATCATGGCCTTGATGGTCTTGAAGTACTCTGGAAAGAGGGTCATTGCGTGGATAGTGGCGTTTCCGCCCATGCAGCGGCTGAGAAGACCGATACTGTTGTCTTTGGTTTCAGGGCGAGACAGGGCATATTTTATAGACCCAACAACATCGCGGGCTTCATAATATCCCAGAGCGCCGCACATGCCGCCGGAACCAGTATCACTGATGCCATGGCTGCGAAGATCGTAACAAATGATGTTGTACCCGGCATCATGTAGGCTCTTGTAGTCAGGGAGGAAGTTGACCTCAAAGCCGCCAAAGCCGCCATATGGCTCCAGATGGCCAGGATACCCATATCGGTTGCAAGTCATTGGGTGGTTTGCGATAATGAGCTTTTGTGAATTTTCTGCGGGGATGAACCATCCTTGTAGAATGGTTCCATCGAGAGACGGAAAGAAGATGTCTTCGTATTTCATACCGTACTCGTCCGGTCGGCGGAGAATAGGGGAGCGCTGCCCATTTTTGAAGAGCTGGGCGTAGCCCTCGACGAATTTGTTGATAGCTTCAGTCGACGACATCTTTGAAAGAATTTTGTTAATCTGGAGTTTGCTGCACTGTATAGCTGAGATATTTTGCGAGTCACAGTATTACTTTGAAACGATCCTTTGTGCTCTTTTTGTACTTTTCTGAGAGTCGTTTTCGGCCGACTCTTGTCGGTATCAGCCTCAGGGATCGGGGTGGAGAACAGCGCTAAGCACTTCAAGTATGATATCACAGAATCAGCCTTCGGCATGTGCGGAGATAAGCAACGCCATCCGAAAATTCCTAAAAGGACTTAGACTTTCTGGTTCGTGATTGGACTTACAGTGTAGCATTCGTTAAGTGGCGTCTGCATCCTTAGCCATATTAGTAATGAATTGCTTTCGAGGGCCGAAAAGATGCCAAAAGTCCACTGAATCTCGGGGTTACTATAACTTACACCACTACTGAGATATATTTGAGATAAGTTAGCATACTACTACAGTTCTCCACTATTTGCCTTTAAAGCTTCTGTAAAGCCTATTGTAATACCATCACGGACCCTCTCCTGCATCCATACAGGTAAACCACGGACTATTGAGCTCAGTTAGCTTACAATAGACAAAAGTAAGAACTGGCGAGTTATCGCTACCATAACGAATGACGATACTGTATCCTGGTAGCTCGGGGATGAACCTCAAGCATAACAAAATACATTTCCGTTTCTCGAGCTGACGTCATGGCATTTCAAGCCGAGTTGGTCTAAGGTCGGGCTGAGGTGACTGAGCAGGCCCATTTCTAGCCTCGCGTACCCTGGTCAGGGAACACGTTCCTATTTTAGACCTCGGTTAGCACGTAAATTTATATAATAAAAAGACCTTTATATTAAATGCTAGTGGTACTAATATCTAGTTAAAGTACTCTGCCTACATTTTAATAACACCTTCTATTATCTTTAATATAGACAATTAATTAAATTACAAAACCCATCATTGAGCAACTTCCAGGCTTTTTCCTGTTGGCCGTTTCAAAGGCTAGTGGCTCGCTTGGACGAAACAAATGTCCCCATTTACCGCCGAGGCACTCAGCAAGGCGCGGATGTCTATCTTGCTGCGCCACCAAGACTGTTTTAAAAGCTGCCTACACGCACATCATTAGGCATGAACCTTTAGAATTCCTGGAATTGTAAGCATAAATCATCATCAAAGTATCTTGGTCATTATATTAAAGGATAAGTCATGTATTGCTTGCCAGATACAATGATGATTAGAACATCACCAGTATCTTTTAAATCCCCCCTTGTATCATTCGAATCCGGAGTTTTTGATGAAATCTATCGAGGCGAAATCCATGGCCCTGTGTACGGTCCCGTGCTGAAACGATTGCCTCGCAATGCGGTATCAACTTTATGCAGTGTCTGCCTTGACTTTGAGCAAAATTATGTCCGGCCTGAAAATTTCGCAAAGATCGACGGCGATCACTTTATCATATATATTCATCATGGGTCACTACCAGCTCTCAAAGGTTCTATGCAGAACGGCTGCCAGCTATGCAAACTTCTATACAATGGCTATTTGTATACCTGCTATTCGCTACGCAAAAAGGAAGACGAGGGCAAGTCACTGCAAGACATCCAGTCCCTCATCGACCGTCTGGAACCCAGTCGGCCACAATTGCACATTGTATTCAAGCCTGGGGGTTTTGGCGGCCCTTATCGTCTTAACATGATTATGAAACACGCTACCCCGCTATCCTACCCATTGGTTCGGACGGCAGAGTTTGCCGTTGCAGTAAAAGCAGGAAAGTAACACCTATCATCACTCAAGGTATCTTTTTAGCGCTAACCTATCATAAAGACCAGCCGCCATTTGAATCTCATCGAGAGCTGCCACGAGGAAGACTGTGCGATGTTACAGCCAATTTTAGCCTTGCTAAAAAATGGGTCACAAACTGTCAAAATCACCATCCAAGCTGCATGGCAGATCCTACTGGCAACCCGACGCGTCTCCTACAAATCATTAATAACGCTACGAGCATTAAGCTTGTTCTCACACATCCATCACAAAGATACAAATATGTCACGCTCTCCCACAGATGGGGTGATTTCAAGCCAATGTTAACACACAGATCCAACCTTGAAGAGCATATGCAAGGAATACCGATTGGAAATCTACCAGCTACCTTCCGGGATGCTGTCATTGCCACGGATCAACTAGGATACCAATACTTGTGGATAGACTCGCTGTGTATCGTACAAGACGATAACAAGGACTGGGAAGCCGAATGCCCCCGGATGTCCTCTGTATTTCAAGGCGCTGCTCTCACAATTGCTGTACCTGGAGCTAAAGATTCATCCGTGGGGTTTTTACATAAACGCCGGTTACACGATAACCCAGACTATCAGCCCTGCGCACTTCAGTACCGCGATTCTCAGGGCAACCCTATCAACACCATTAAAATCTGGTATCCCGGGTTTCATCGTATTAAGGATGCCCCCATAGACCTGAATGATCGGTTAGCTCATGTCAGGGATGTCTGTTTCCCTCACGATCAATCACAGGTTCTTGGAAAAGAACCCGAGTCGGTTCTGATAAATCGCGGATGGGTAGTCCAAGAGAGAATGCTTTCTTCGCGTATTCTTTACTTTGGGTCTTACCAAATGTATTTCGAATGCAATTTTCTCACCTATAATGAGTGCACTCACGACAAGTCGAGAGATTTTTCTCATTTCAAATCCATTCGACCCTTTTCCACTGGGATGAAAACACTATGGTGGTTTAGTTTCATCGAAGAGTATTCCCAGCGCGCTTTGACCTTCAGCACCGATCGCCTCCCAGCTATCTCAGGCATAATTCATGCCTGCAAACCACCCCCCGGAGAAGTTTATTTAGCTGGAATCTGGAAGAGCAGCCTTCCCCAGGGACTTTTATGGCATATCTTGAACACAAAGAAAACACTAAAGGACCGATACTCGCTCATATGGTCGATGAGGCTAATGATAAATCATCCGCCACCGTTACTCGGCAGGGCTACGTGGCACCTAGCTGGTCCTGGGCCTCTGCCAACCACCAAGTCCATTTTGAAGTCTTTCAGTTTACAAGATTCGGGGGATTATCCACTCTTGAATTCATTACATGTTCGACCACATTGGTCGACTCATCAGCCGATGGTGATCCATACGGTCGTGTTAAAGCGGGTTATTTGAAAGTTCGTGGGAAGTTGTGCAAAGCTGTCGCAACACAGACGCCCGATTCGAAGAAAATGTACGCCTGGAAGCTATCGTCGCAAGGAATCTTTCAATCACCAGTCGAATTCATTCCTGATAATAAATCAGAATTACTCTCGCAGATCACGACTCACATAAATAGACCTTCCGAAAGCATGGGCCCAAAGGGCGCTTTTCCCGAACTGTATGCTTTAGCGGTTGGGGTCACTGGAGGCTGGTATGGCTTTGGGCTCCTTCTCACGCCGGTATTGGGAACCAAGAATCATTTTCGAAGAGTTGGGCTTTTAATGTTCGAAAGCTCTAAACGTGGAAGATATCTGAAAGACATGGTTATATGGTTCGGTGATAGCCAGACAGAAGTACTTACTATTTTGTGAAATTGAAGGGGCGTTAAACCAGACAAATTATCATGCTGCTTCAAAGGTCAAGATACGGAATACTGAACAATTTTATCTTCGTGTGCAATATACTGGCCCAGACTAGTGTTTGGGTTTCAGGATGAAATTACTCCGTGTGTCCGTGCAAAATGCAGCAATAAATTAAACAGGATTGACTTCAGGCTATTTGTAGAACAGCAATCGGATCTACGGCACACTACGCTGAACTGCCGATGTGTTAAACTTTGTCAGACAGGGAAAAATAAAATTATAAACTCCGATCCGCAAGGCTGTGCGGAACAAACTTCTCGCATTACAGGGATATAAACCTTCTCTCAAGAAGGATAAATAAGAGTGATCCCGCATTCACTTTCATTGTCGCCGGTCCACAAACCACCAAAGACATGTTCCGCCTTGTAGCCTACTGGTAACAGCAAGTTCTTCCTCTTTCCCCAAGGTCTAAGATTGCCAAGGTAAGCTTACTTGTCCAGTCTAGCGACATAATCAAGAAGAAACCCATGCTAATTATCCAGCAGTCTTTCATCCATCATGCTCGCCAAAGCTGTCCTCCTCGTCGCAGCCGCTTGCAATGCGGGGGCATCACCCTACGTCGTCACCAACCCAGCAGACCTCAAGAACGACTGGCACAGCAATGACTACACCGGAACTCGCGGCAAGGACCAGATAATCCATTGGAAATTCACCATCGAAGGACACAACGCAGTTCCCGACCCAGGCGACTTTTCAACCGTTTGCAAGGGCGTGCAGAACGGGGAGCTATGCGGCGAACCATGCACCAAGCCCGGGGCCTTTGTGGCATGTAAGAACGAAGCATACGAGGCCCGTCAGTGGTTCAATGAGTATGGTACTACGGTTGAAGTGCGCCGCACTACATTCCCTGATGCTGGGAAGAAGGTCATTACCAGTGCTTTGGCCAATATCACTGAGCAGGACGTGGTCGGTACAGTGCATTACAAGCTAAAGTTTGGGGATTTCCAGAAGCAATTCATTTCGACACTTAATCCTCCATCGACTAAGATTTAGGTGTACTATATTTTAACTATTTATATGCTATTATTCTAGTAATTATGTCGACTTCCCAGTCTGATGAAACAGTCGCCCGTAGTTATTTACGTCATACAGTGATATAACTTCAATTTGCGCTAGACTTCTTGGCCACTTCTGTGGCTGAAACCTGCTGTTTTGTGTTATTTTGACGGAGTAGCTTAGATCTATCACCGCGGAATATTGATTGAATTTGCCGACCAAATGAAATGAATGTCTATCGGGATGTGGAGGCGAGCCAAGCTTGGGGTCGGCCCGTGTCGCTCCCGAGAGGATAGCCACGACTTCTCGTTAAAATCATCAGGTCAACAAACTAGCTTATTTTGAAGCTTAAAGCACTAAGTTTTTCTTTAATATTATTATGTTCGACTCTTGTGACTTCCAGCTGTGGCCTGGTCATGGCTTGTGATAGAGTCGACATGTCTTGTTTCTAAGATTTACTCCATGAAAGGACGCTACAATGTCATTCAGACAATAGTGATGAGATGATCTAAAGATGCCCATGACTAAATCACGCATTTTTATCCTTTTCGGCATTGTAGACGGATTAGACGGTACGCAGTGTCTCTTCCGCTCCCTTTCCCTGTCTAATGAGTTCAACACTAAACACACAGTTGCACCGGCTTGAACATGGCTCCGCGACAAGATTGTGACCCAAGCAATGCATGCTGCATTTTAAGGCTATTGTGCAGTTGTTCAAAGGTAGAATGCGCATGTGCACCCGAGTCACATTCTTCTTTGGCAGATCATCTTTGCAGACTGATCAAAATGCAACGTTGCGCTCAAATCTCGATCGACAAGTCCCCGCATCTCATCAGGGGTAGGCGCTCCATCATTAGACCACGCATTGTTCGAAACTCGTTTATTTCCGAATTTCATGCGGCCCGAACAAAAGGACCAGTTACGCGCCGCCTGGGTATCCAGATCAAATGTCATGAAACAAATACTAAATGACTATATTTTCCCTGATAAGACTTCCCCGTGAAGGTGAAAAGCGCCTGCTGCCATTCGCCACGTGCCTCGGGAGATCAGCCAGGGCCAGTCCCAGCATCACAAGCTCCAGGGTTGTATCGCAGTAAGGATCTGTCTGTTGCCCTGGCCTATCACCTCTTCTCATGGGTTCTCATGGATATCGGAAACAAAGCCGGTTTCAATCCACCGCCTATCTGCCAGTCATAACCCGTAGTTAACCAACAGGTTTCCCCTTAAGTGGAAGCTCATTTTGTAAGGGATCGATGCTGAATGCACTGGTCACAGACCTATAGACGCCAAGTCGAAATCTCCTGACTACTGTTTTACCTGCATGAACTCATCCTACAGCGTCACAACCCCTTATTGGCTCACGTGAAATGAATAGCAGCTGGCTTTGCTTCTGAGGCAAGATTTGGATTAGGAGAGAAAGACACAGAACCACAAGATACGCGCTGAAATTAACCAGCAAGAACATCTAATACAAATATGCAATGCATCCTTCAGAATTTGGCCCCTGTTCAGAAAGCTTCTGGTCTATCACAACAGCATCACTTAAATTCATCACCTTCTTAAGAGACCAGATAAAAGACATATCTTTATCCTTTCCAATTTTTGAAACCAATATGAAAGTCTTCAGTAGGGTGCATGCATGTCTCCTTGGAGTTCTTACACAACATGTTGCGCAATCATGGGCACTCTCAGGAGAGGCAAAAGCAATGGTAGAAGACTCAATGGAGTGGATGGATAGGTTCTACGACCCCAAGATCTCACAGCTATATGACCTCAACTCCAACGCCGCAATGAATCACGAGACGCTAGCCTCTACATGGTACGCGGTCGGACTTCTTGCACGGAACGCCGACGGTGATGCCTCAAGGGCTGAGGATGTCATAAGATATGTCATCAAGGACCAGCACGACAATCCTAAAGATTTGTGGTACGGCGACTATACGCGAGAGCTAGAGGAGCCAACGGTTGGAACAGCATGGTACCCTGCCAAAATGTACGGATCGTGGGACCCCAACTGGCGAGGCTTCGTTGGTCTCAGCTTCATCACGATGTACGAGGAGTTCGGCGATTTGTTATCTGATGATTTGAAGGGCCTTATGCTGGACAGTCTATATAACTGCAGCATTGGCGATTCGTATCGCGTGGGTGGTGTCAACGGAGATAACCTCTATCCGTCTTACAGCAACCCTGCAATCATGCGTGCAATCGGGACAAGCTGGACTGGTCGCCAAGTAGGCGATGACAACATGACACAGGCTGGAGAGGATTATGCGACGGAGATTATTAACCTCTTCGACTTGCATGATACGCTTTCTGAGTTCAACTCAGCGACTTACACTGGTATTTCACTCTTTGGTCTTACGCTTTGGTGCAAGTATGGTGATGAGGATAGTATTCTCTCCCAAAGAGGTCCAGATCTCCTGCGCGGTGTCTGGAATTATACATCGCAACTGTGGAATCCAAGCATGCGGAACCTCGCTGGTCCATGGGATCGTGCATACACGTTCGACATGACCAAGTCTCTCGGTATTCTATCTCACTTTCTCGCACCCATTATCGGGAGAAAGCAGTCTGGTCTCTGGCAGTACCCGGAAGTCATGAGCCATGCCCGTGACTGGGCCTGGGCACCACTCATTGCCGTGCACTCTGAATTCCACAACTCATTGCTCTCGGATGATCTTAAGGAGTCGCTGAAGACATTTGATGGAGAGAGGACATACGAAGGGCAGGCATATTATCCGCCCTACGACCTTGATACCCGCAACATCACGACATGGCTTAGCGAGTCACTCATGATCGGGGCTCAGTCGTATCGGACTAAGAGCGCAAACGGACCGTCAAATAACAAGGCCCAGTTCCATCCCGCTGTTGCACATTGGTCTTATGGTGATGATATCATCGGATGGCTCAGCGTAAGTAAACACGGCTTCAAATCTCACACCTTCCTTTACTGACACGACACCCAGCTCCGTCCTACTGAGGCCCACGTCCTGATGGAGGTCTCGCCAAAGAAGCTGAAAGTGACTTATCCCGAGGGGACCAGTAGTTCTGTGTTCACTTTTGTGGCCTCTCCCTCACTTGCAAAGAGGGATGTCCAGTCTTGGGCTGACATTCAAGGTGTCTCGATATCTGTCTCTGGAAGTGCAAATCCCGAGCCACAGATCACATTTGCTGGCCGATATGGTGGTTCTGGAAGTCCGATCTACGACCACAATCATTGGACTTTCGTCCACGTAATGCCTGCTGAGTTTGAGGGCGCTCCTGAGATTATCATTGAGTTTGAATAAGAGGACCTGGTTCAAGACTAACTAGAGATTCTTTCGTCAGATAGACTACATATGATTAGAGGATGTACTATTATTGTGTACACATGTTTTATAGATTTCAGCCGGTATCAATTTTCAACTTAATAAAGCACTTCGCTTAGAAGCATTACGCTAGCAGGCCTCCTACGATGAATGCCGCAAGAGTGATAATGAAAGCGGCCGATCCAGGTTGTAGAGAGGCGGAATCGTTATCATCGTCGCCACTGCCAGCGCCCGATTCAGATCCATTCCCTCCACTCGATCCTGACCCGCCCTCGTGGCTCAACACAAAGATCTCGCCCGTCTTGTCGGAACTAAACCAAAGTCTACCCTTAGAATCCCACGCCAGACCAACGGGGCGGAAGCAGTCGTCCGGACATTTTGAGAGATCTTTGTTGTATATGATGGGCGTAGTGGCGTTTGTGCTTCGTGAAGAAGATGCAGGTTTGCCGTCTTGGAAATCGACGTATGAGACTTGGTAGCCAACTGGCGGGTCACGGTTCCCTAATGTTGTCAGATGTGGACTAGGTTCAAAGGTAGGCTGGGGGGTCTTACAGCTTCCGTGGAAAGATACATAGGCTCGTGTGCCATTCTCGTCGAACTTCAAGTCTAGAGGTGCGGTGTGCGCTTGGAATGCTAGGACCGGAGCAACATAGTCGGATTTGCATTCCTTATCAGTAAGAGCGGTAGCATTATCACCGTTAGCCTGACGATCAGCAGGAAATTGATCGCCTATCTTGAGGTCGCCGAGATTAGGGAAGCCATCCGTAGACCAGAGGGTATAGCAAAGAGGGTAGCCGTAGTTGCCACCCTGATCATCAGAGCCATTAAGATAGCCGTGGAAGTTCATCTCTTCGCCTGGGTTGTCCTTGTGGATATCTTTGCCGTCACGATGTAGTTCATCGGCTGAATTCTCGACGCTGAAAATGCCGCCTGTCTCTGGATGTTCTGCCACGCCGACAGAATTGCGCAGACCCCAGCCGATAATCTCGCCGTCAAGGTAATCATATGCTTTTTTATCGGAATTGCTGCTGAAAGATGAAATATTAAAGGCGCGGATCTGAGAGCGGCCGGAGTCGCGATCTTCGGCACCTGCGTCATCGTTCCCATCGCTGCCACGGGACACGAGCAGCATATCTGGATGTTTCTGCGAGATAAGCAGGGTTCGTGAGGTGTGACCTCCATTGGTCATATTGGAGACCAGAGTCTGGACGGAAGAGCTGCTGAGGGAGACTTTAGATGGGTCATAGGACCACGCAAAGACCTCATCGGAGGATGAAGCATAGATTGTGCGTCCATCTTTGGAGAGGGCGATGCCATGGTTTAGCTACAGCATATTACTCAGTTAATGGTCAAGAGACGGAAGATCTGGGATCTGATTGGCTCACGTTATTTTTCTTTAGTAGAGTGGTCTTCTTCTTGACCTGCAAGCAGGTTCCTCCTTCATCATCGAGTTCGAAATGAATGATGCCATTTCCAGAGTCTATGACAATCAGGGCACCCTCGCTATCGAATAAAATGCCTCGAGGTCGTCTGAGCTCGTTGGCGATGATACTGTAGTTCCAGTTATCTGCAGTAGCAGGTGCTGGATAAGAGGTTTTGAGGGTCTTGAGGTTGCATTGCTGGGCTGAAGCGATGACGACGAGGAGCGTTACGGTGACGATGAGGCGGATGGACGCCATCGCAAAACGCGGGGTATCGATGACGTCGGGATGAAAAGGTTAATTACCAGGGTTGATTGATGCAACCAAACTATGGGGATGCTATTAGATCCCGAGTATGGGTATGAAAAGGAGCAATGTCGTGGAAATGAGGGTTGAACAGGATCATGGAGGAAATAGCTGAAATAGCTGAGATACATGAAGTCGTCATTAACGACCTTGGCAAACAAGGTCACACGACTTCATTGCCCAATGAGACAGAAGACAGGGGTTGAGAAATTCCAAGCTAAACGAGGCCGAGCCTGGCGACGTGGACTCAACTAGCTTACCCTACATCGCCTTCAATATGGACGTCCGGGAAACCAATGGTGGAAGTATTAACTAGCATAATAATAACTTAATATGCTATAGATATAGCCAGAGTTATTTATAAACTCAGCTTTACGCAGTCTTATACTCGCGGCTTTTAGAGACGTTTGGACAACTTATTATAGTAATAAGAAGTAAACACAAAACGGGCATTGTAATTACTAACATGTCGCAATCAAGAACATCAAGACAGTAATCTTGTCTTAATTTCGAGAGCATCAAAGCCTGCAGATCCGTGGGTTTCTTTAACATCTGCTTATTAAGTTCTACCTCACAGACACCCTATAGTTAAAACAGTCTACAACGCCCTGCAGACAAAGAGTGCTGACAGATGCTGTATAAGCAAAAGAAAGTCGCGTCGACGGCTTTGGTAGGTATCCTATTTAAACCCTCCAACTGGCTCAGTCTCATAAACTAATCAGATAGGTTTTTAATTAGTTATTGCAGGACGCTGGAGTGATTCAGCAATGATTCTAGACCACAGTGTTTGACTAGACAATTATACAATTATGGTAGCTTGCAGAATCCCCACTGAAGTCAATGTGGGGATAGACAAGCGTAAGTCAATTGACACCTGATTCCGCTTCTAGACCTTGGCGGCCATCTCCGCTATCTGACCTTGTCCTTAGTAACCCGAATTCGTGGCTATAAACAAAATGATAGAGAAATTTATTCTAGCTTCTATGTGGAGTAAAAACCAACCCGCATCAGGAAGCAGGATAAAAAGTCCCTTCCCCACGGCACCTATTCCGATGCCGTGGTAGCCGGATTCTCAGCGGGTCATTGATAAGTAGCCCCATCGGGCAATGGATCTGACAGGCATCTAAGTGGCTGCAGCCAATGCCGACGTTGCTGGGTTTCTAGCGTGTACGACATCTCGGACAGACTGCCTAACAATGCTCGTGAGTTCCACGCGCATCGCACACAGTACCCTGGTATGGTAATGATAAGTGTCGCTTATCGCCGCTGGGAGGGTCTGGCAATGAACCAATAATAGGCTCGATGTGACAGCGGATTGGGAAGGTTAGTGGTATCGTACCCCATGAACGAGTGTGATAACTAGGTGGGTACGGGAGAAGCGGCAACTGCTATCGGTCGAACCTTGGATTGTGCGACCCGATGTGGGGTTTGCAGGATCTAGAAATACAGTGTTACAGCCTGCTCATTTTGCCTCGGTGTCCGTTTTATTGTGTGACCTGTGTCCTTTCACCTATTCCGCGTCTTCAGCTGTCGCCCATCTCTAGTATTCAGGGTCCTACAGCGAAGGACTCGGGTAGCCATGGCATCTTACAATGAGAAGCTCAAGGGCGGAGACCACGAGCTGTCCCTCGAGTCAGGCAGCGGCGACATTCCGGCAACCGAAGCCTACACTTCATCAGCCGACTACGAACGAGGCGTCCTAGCAAGTCTCCGCCGCTTCGAGGCGCGTATGGACAAGGCTCTAGGTGTCGAGTCTGAAGCCATCGTGCGCAAAACAGAAGAGGACAAACGACCCGTTCCATGGCATGAGGAGCTCAACATGGCCCTGATTTGGGCATCGGGTACGATGGGCATCAGTTGTTTCGCTACTGGGTTCCTGGGTTGGGAGTTCGGTCTGAGCTTGAAGCAGAGTCTGTTGATTTACATCTTTGCCTCTATACTTGGCGGTTCGGTGTCCTCATACTGCGCTACTTTTGGTGCAGCAACAGGTCTACGTCAGGTTTCTGTCTCTCGTTACAGCTTCGGCTGGTATCCCAATAAGATCATTGCTTTCCTCAATGGTATTGAACAGCTGGGTTGGGCTTCTGTTGCTACCATCAGTGGTGGTCTGGCCCTCACTGCTGTAGCCGACGGCCACATATCTCTCGTCGTTGGCGTTATCATCATCGCCATCGTTTCGCTCGCCATCAGCTTCTTGGGCCTCAAGTACATCTTGATCTATGAGCGGTATGCTTGGTGCATCTACTTCATCGTGTTCATGATCATCTTTGGCATGGTGGGACCGTACTCCGACAACAAGACCCCTGCTTCCAGCTCAGGCATAGATCTCTCGGGCAATGTGCTTTCTCTGATTGCCATTGTTTACGGCAGCTCCGCATCGTGGGCGACTATGGCTTCAGACTACTATGCGCACTACCCAGCCAATACCTCACGGCTCAAAGTCTGGCTCTTGACTACGGCTGGTATTGGTATTCCTACAGCGATCGGCATGACTGCAGGAGCTACGGTTGCCAGTGCTCTCAACAATGTCGAAGCTTGGAAGGCGGCATACGAAGACCCTCACCAAGGTCTTGGGTTCCTCATCAGAGACATGCTGCACCCTCGAGGCTTCGCCAAGTTGCTCCTCGTTCTGCTATCGTTCAGTGGCATCAACACTAACATCATGTCCCTCTACTCATCGGCCATTTCATTCCAGCAAATGGCCACCCCGTTTGCCCGAGTCCCTCGTTTTATCTGGACACTTGGTAACTTTGTAATCGTCATCATTCTGGCTATCGTTGGCCGTCAAAAGCTCAACACATATCTGCAAGACTTCCTCAGTCTCTTGGGTTATTGGTGCACCAGCTACTTCGTCATCCTTTTCGAGGAACACACCATCTTCCGCAAGCGTGACTTTGCCAACTACGATCTCGAAGGCTGGAACACCAGGGAGAGGCTGCCACATGGTATCGCTGCTTCCGTTGCGTTTCTCGTGGGTGTTGTTGCGTGGTGCATGGGAATGGTTGAGACCTGGTTCACTGGACCACTTGGCAAGTTGATTGGAACATACGGAGGCGATGTTGCAAATGAGTTAACCTTTGTGGTCACCGCGATCGTATACCCTGTTGCTCGATATTTTGAACTGAAGTACTTTGGCAAGTAAATTAGTAATCAACTTCTATATGGAGTAATACAATATAAATCTCTGGCTGCTATATCCTTCATATGCCCTTGAACATGAGCATACTTCTCTTGATGTAATGTGTTCCCCATTCTTATTGTCGCGATACTCAGTGCTAAAGACGTCATCTTTTACGCAAGATCAACAACCTGATGCTATTGACTCCTCTACTGGAAGTAACTTGGATCAATTTAACAGTTTTGCCAACACTCCATTTCCAGTTATTCCGGTATGGTCTAGCCCAGATATTAGCTGCTTTGGATTTAGAAGATATTATAGGGATATCGATGAGTAAATAAGATCCCAGTTAATATACCTGGACCCTGTCACCCAAAACTATTGCGGAATGAAAGCCTCTGTCCTGACCAAGTCTCCTATTACGTTGATAGTCTGATCCAACATTACATAACTTTGTCTAGTCTCCAATATCCTCTACCGCCTCATATTTCCCTCATGGTTGTTTCTCATTACCCATACCAGCGGGCAGCTCGGATACGGGCGTATTGTCATGGGGGGAAGAAGCGATAGGAAGTTCGGAAACGGGCGATACAACCGTCTTGTATGGCTCGATGGGAGGACTCTGATGCGGAGGTCTTGCGCCTTCCACGAATGTTTGGCTGTATCTGGGATCATTAGGGGGAGGCGGGGAGCCCTGAGG